>PVKS010007535.1:55178-72533 GCA_004027875.1 Aplodontia rufa | reverse complement strand
GCTAGATTATGGAACCAACCCAGATGCCCCTCACTTGACGAGTGGATACAAAAGCTTTGGTACATATATACTATGGAATACTACTCGGCCATTAGGGAGCATGATATGATGTCTTTTGAAATCAAATGGATGGAGATGGATAGAATTATGCTTAGTGAAGTCTCCCAATCTCAGAGACTCAAGGGCCGAATGGTTTCTCCCATCTGTTGATGCTAACATATTTGGGGAAACAGTAGGGCTGACGGCTAACCTCGCAAAACTGCAAACTGAATGACTTTCAGAACATTAGGGGGATGGCTCTATAGGATTCTCAGAGGTGCAGGGAGGGGGATGGAGACGGGGGAGGGTATATGAAGAACTCATAGGAGACTGGAAATTGGGAAGATGTGGGAACCATCCCAGAAGCTGATGTCATTCCTCCACGAACTATCCATTTAACGCATGAGTTCTTCTGGGGGAAACTGCAAAAGGTAAAATCCAAGGTGGTTATCCATGATCTGGGTTTTCCCCTCAATAACAAAGTTTATATCCACTGATTGAAAAAATAAATAAATAAATAAATAAATAAATAAAATAAAATAAATCAAATTCTTCCAAAGCCCCCAATCTTTAATAAAGTTCCCCAGTCTTTAATAAAGTTTCTTTATAATCAATATCTATAGAAAATTATGAATGTAAAGAAACCAAAACATCTTTCTATGTTTCAGGGCTTTTTTTGTTTGTTTGTTTGTTTCCAGGGGTGAGGATCGAACTCCGGACCTTGCCCGTGCTAGGCAAGCACTCTGCCACTGAGCTAAATCCCCAACCCCTTTGTTTCAGAATTCTTAAAGGCTAGATAATTTATGACTCATTCAAGGTCCCCTAACTTTAACTCTTAGTGTTCTATAAAAACAACCATGAATTCATACATGGCATAGCTCACATAACCTTGGGTATGTATTAATGTCACTTTCAGCAGATTGCATAACTTTTTAAATACTCACCAATTAAGTAATATTATGTTACAGCTATAATTAATACTGCCAATACCATGATCATTTACACACATTTAAATTCTATGGGTTTACCAGAGACTCAAGGGTTGGATGTTTTCCCTCATTTATGGAAGCTAGAGTAAAATCCAGGCTTGGGTGAAAGACTGTCAAACTCATGTTATTAGAGCCAGCATAAGTGGAGTAACACATAATCTAGGTGAACCACAGATATATAGGGGGGTGGGGGGAGCAGAGAGGCAGAGGGGAGAGGGGAGAGAGGTAGGATAGGGAAGGATCCATAGAGACAATCAATGTAGCATACTCTCTACCTGCCCCAGAAGCCAAATAAGCAATCATTTAATTCTGGAAAATTCACAGTCTAAACAATTATATCAGTTGTAGGGGTGAAATATAGGAGAATCAAGAGACTAGGGTGTGGGCAATATGGGGGTAACTCGGGTTTAGGAGCAAATACATATCATATTGTTACTTTATACACATTTATGATTTTATAATTACTCAATAAAAATTTTAAAAAATAAAAAGGACTGCAAAAGAAAAAATCTATGAGTTTAAACAGGTGTTTCTTCATCTTTTATTACATTATCATCTCACTAAGGACTCTTTTTAGACATCTGCTTTCTAATCAATCATCATGCAATTTTAATACCACACATAAAATTCTTTATCTGTTAGATAGTAGATCTGTGCTTTACAGTGACAAACATATTTTCAAATTCCTTAAGAACCAATTTTCATCCACGTGGGGAGGATATCTCCCTCATTGTGACATGGTTCATTTGGACTAATAATTTGATACTCAAATGAGAACTGTTTATAATTAAAATAAAGCTAAGATCTTGAGCATTATGGAATTAAGAATATGAGAAAGAGGCAGAATTGAGTGGTTGAAGCAGAAATGATCTGGCCTGCAAAGGTGAAAATACTTGCTCTCTTATACTTCAATGAAGAAGACCGTAAACTCTTGATCTAAAAGGTATAATGCAGAGTACATGTACTTTATTGGTAGGAATGAAGTATTACACAGAATCATGTTAAACTCCTTGTTCTGCAAGTAAGTGGACTGGGGCAAAATGATTTTTCTGCATCTATACCTGTTTATCTTAAAACTATAAGGTGAGGGCTGGAGAGGTGGCTCAGTGGTACAGTGCTAGCCTGGTGAATACAAGGACCCAGGTTCGAATCCCAGTACAACATACACAATTAAGTGTCAGAAAAATGAAAACCAGATGGAAAAAATAAATCAAAATTGACTCTTTCTCTTAAAGAAATACTTTAGGATAATATTATAATATTAAGTGTCATGTTTTATACTTAATCTGGTTCTAAAAGAAATATGCTCAATTTTCTATTGGTTAATGTTTAATGTTATTCATACAGGACCCAGAGGGACTTCTCCACCCTGAATTGTTTGGATATTTTTACTTCTGTTATGGTAATTTTCTCATGGAAGAATAAATTAATGCCCTCGTAAAAAAAAAAAAGAATATGAGAAAGACACATAGTCATACTTCTAAAATCTCCAAATGCCAACTGATATCACCAATTATTTAATGTACAGTACCCACTAAATAACACAATCAGATTTTTCCATTTGGAAGGCCTCTATCATCATTCCTCACTGATTTTTACCAAGAGATTAGTAACTAAGGTAATTTGTGGCTTATAAGAAAAATGTACATTTTAAAACCAAAAATGAAAGTTATATTAAGAAGTTCTCAAGTACAAAAAGGACAATACACATAAAAATAAGAATCAGACAATTAGAATTCCCAGTTTACCTAACTTTTGAAATGGTAGCACTGACATTTGGTAGAAAAGTACCAAAAAAGAAACAGTAATATGAAGAACATTATTTAAACACAAAATTGTTTTAAAAACATTAAAAAACAATCATTTTATGAATAGCCTTTAAAACTCCATTTGTTTTTCTATAATTTAAACTCCTCAAAACTAAGGTTCAACAATATACTTTTCCTTAATTATACCTATATTTCCTGAATTGCTTCCTATAGCATAACTAAGGCTAAATTATTAATTATTGCTGGCCAAGGCTAGAACATTAAAGGAAGGAAATTACAGGTTATATATTTCTTCTCTGATCCATTATGGCCCCAGCCCACCTCATCCCACCCTAACATGCACCCAAAGAGAGTAAAGGGTAGAGATGGAGTATACATCACTTATAGTAAGCATTCACTGTTTTTATAGTCAGCATATCAAAGATCTTCCTCTCACCAAAAATATCTCATGAACTGACAATCTGAAAGCAACTTAAGTAATGTTACTGATAACTTCAGAATTACTAAAACTCACTTTTCTTGTTCTAAGTTCTAAGCTGTGTAAGTCTTAAGTCCCTACTGAAAAATATTAGACAACTAAGGCTTTAGTCTATTCTTAAACAAAACCTCAACTTTACTAGCACTGCAAATTTTCTATAGTACTTTTGTTCCACTTGTTTTTAAATAATTTTAATAAAGTCTATTTAAAATCATGAATTACTCTCCAAAATTATTCTTTTCCCCTTCAGTTTTTAAGAGGTGACACTACATTTCTCAATTAAGATAGTGAAGAATTACACTACAAAAACACACTGCATGTCTGGATCCACTGAATAATGAAAGATTAATATTTGGTCATTAAAAATAGATACCTTGATGATTAAAGAATTACCAATAAAAACAGTGCACTTCTTTACAAATCAGAGGTAGCCACCAATCAATCATCCTGGTTTGAGGTTAAGAAACAAAATTACTGCTTTCTTTTAGCATAAGTCAAGAGCACTAAAACAAAGCAGTCTGGCCGAAAACAAGAGCTTTCTATTGAATGATTTAAAGAAGGAACTCTGACAGTAATACACACACACACACACGTATAAAAAATATATAATACATATATAGAGAGTCATTTTAAAATCACAAGCTACACAAACTTTATATTTATGAAAAATATTGTTCTGTTATTTAGTAATGTATCAACCACTGTGTTAGGTACTAGAATTAAACATGAATGAGTCAAGAAAGAAAATCTATTTCTTCAGAAACAAATTTTATAATTAATGCATTGATTAAATTGAATATTAGCTCAAAATATATGCAGCTAAAGACGAGAACCATGAAAACCAAAGAATGTCAGTCAGAAAAGTGGTAAAATTTTATAAGAAATATTCATTTACCTTGGCTCCTTTGCTTTCAGGTTTATTACATGTTTTTGTGGCAGAGAATCTTGTGATTTTTGTATCGAATTCTATAAAAGTGAACAATAATTTTTCTTATTTTACTTTAAAGCTTAAGTTTCAAAATTACCTATACAACAGTACTTTGCAAACATCTTGAAAAGGGTACAACAGGAAGAACCACCTTATTTCCAGCTACACAAAATACATCAAAATTCAAAGCAAATAGTGAATATGTATGTGCATGCAAATGTCTTCAGACTTTAAGCACAACTTACATTACCAGAGGTAGAGTAATTAACAATGGGTTAATCTACTTAGTAACTAAATAAATCAGAACTCTAACCAAAATTCTCCAAAAAGCTTTACTCTTTTATTCATGTACCATATGTTTCATATCTGTACAAAATATATGTCCATTTCTTGTATTTTTTACTTTGACATAAAATATATAATCATTGCTTGATTACAAGTATCAGTCTATAAAAATACTGAAGTTGCATCTCTGCTTGTAGGTGTGCAAACTCAAATTACGTATTAATTTAAAATTCCAAGTTCATCATAGATTCTAATGACAAATAAATTTCAATTAAAAAAAATATCTGATGTCAGGTGGAGTGGCAAATGCCAGCAATCCTAACAACTAGGGAGGATTGCAAGTTTGAGGCAAGCCTGGGCAACTTAGCAAGACCCTGTCTCAAAATTAAAAGGGCTAGAGATGTAGCTCAGTGGTAGAGCTACTGGGTTCAATACCCAGTACTTCAAAAATAAGTGAGTAAGTAAAATAAAAATATCTGAGTTAAAAGAAGTGTAAAGGGGTGTGTACTCAACCATTTTCTCACTGTTCTTCCTTGCTGCAGAACAGCATATTCAATCTTTCAGAACATTTTGTTATAATAGCTTTTCTGATCCTAATGACAGCACAAGACAAGGCAGACATTGCCATCCCTTTTTACAGATAAATGAATGAGGGCCCACACAAGTTAAGTAACTCTTTCAAGGACCATACATCCAGGGCTGAGGCCAATAGCCACTTCCTAATTTCTCTACTGCTAACATATTTCAGCACTCCCTAAAGCATGCATTGGACTTATCCCAAAACCAGAAAACCATTCAAAACTCAGGTTTATCAAGAACAGGTTAAGAACTTACAAAACTTCAATATCAAGATGCTTCTAAGTTAGTCAAGCAGAGTAAAGAATTATAATGTCCAACTGCCTTACAATATCAACTTAATAGTGTATAAAAGTCTATTATTTTTTGTTCTTTGAAATAAGTTAATTGTGTAGTATTTCAGGCTAAGATTCTGTCAGAACAATATATATAACAGAAACAAATGTAGAAACATAAGAGTATACAGGAAACATATCAAGTGACACAAATTCTATTAATGTGCAAAATAATCATTAGAGTTCAATATTATTTTTCATTAAGCTTTTCATTCCATTTTCCAATTCAAGAACAAATTATACATTTTTATGATGACTATAGAAGAGATCAACTAACCATCTCTAGAAAGGTATCAGAAGTGTAAGACTCATACGATTGTTTGTCCTTCAAAATAAGAAGAAATGCAGAATCTCCAATTATCTTCTCCAAAACAAGTAACGAATGAAAGAGTCTGTAAACCAAAACTTTTATTAGTCTAAGAATTCAAAACCACGAAATATTTTGAGTTTCTTTCCTAATGGTCAAGCCACTAGTACCTTCACGTTTTGTTCTTAAAATGAAACCTGTAATAAATACGTAACAAAATATCTCTGTTCCCCCAAAACTGTGACTTGGGGGGGGGGTTAATCAGAAATTATCACTGATAAGCACTCATTTAAAATAGAATGCTTTGGTCACACCTGAAACACATTAGCTTATTCAAATCGCTTATACTTTCTATGAATATCATACCAAATAGTAAAAATGTGCAGTATGATCACCTCCAGGGCTACAAGGTAGTCCATCAAAAAGCAATGATTAGCTCTTCTACTTTAAACTTCAACAACGTTAAAACAATAACAAAAGAAAACATGAGATTAACTCTCATTTCACAAGAGAACTGAATGAGTATACAAACCATTCCCCAAGAATTAAAAATGATATTTCGTTGAACTTAGTTTCATATTACTGTTCAACAGAACCACAAAGAAGAGAGTTCTTCACAAATTAGGATAATGAAATTGTCTTCATTCTTGGTACTTCTCTTGGCCCTTGAAATTAGTGTCTTCAAATAGTATTTTTATGTCTAAGGAACCAAAAGATGTTTAAGAATCTATTGATTAATGATCAGTTCTGGAATATAACCTCAGTATATCACCAGCCATCCCTGAAGCACTCTATGTGGGGAAAGAACTTGCTTAAAGTTCTGTTTTTTGTTTCAAATTCAATTATGCCTCTTTATGGCTTTACAGATCAGGCATCCATAAGTAAATGTATAATAGAGAAATCTGTGGGGCAATCTCATAAATTGTGTTCCAATCAACCATCACGATGCATTTATTATGCTTATAGAGTCATCGTATCATCTGCTCCGATACAGAAATCAATTTTTAAAGTATTTTTGTTGTCATGCAACAAGAACAAAAAAAATCAGTAAAAGAATCAAAGGTAACTTCTTTGTGCAGAACATTAACTTTTCCTTCACAGATGTAAGTGCCAAAGATCAATAAGTTATTAATTAAATACATTTACATAGTAAATCTATAACTATAATACTAAAATCTTATGGATTTGAATTTATGCCATCATTCAATTAAATTTCTGAGTAAATCCAAATGGTTTCCAATAATATTGTTTTCACCAGACTAAAAGCCCAAATGAATGAATATAGTTCAGTAATGGAAATAACTCCCTCAGCCAAAGTTTATTTCTATTATCTACATGGCTATCTTCATTAGGCAGCTTGGATTTACAGAAAAAGTCTTATTCTTTAATAGCTAAAGCCACACATTTATCACAATATATTACACAGTCCTAATTAAACTGAGGAAAGCCACAAATCAATATTTGCATCCTAACATACATGCAGGCTTTTAATGAGATGAACACTAAAAACTATTGCAGAGCATATCTCAAATGCTTTCTCAGAATGTATAAAGCTGTTTTGTTTTGTTTTTAAAAAGGAACAGTAAAAAAGTTTGACAAAAACTGGATAGAACAAAATTTTAAACGTTAAAACATTTCATAGTATGGAATTTCTCAGGCATTCTAACTTTCTAACATGCACTTATCCTATTAATATGGAACACTGTTCAGGAAAAATCACTTAGGAATCACAGTTTTCTAGTTTGCTGTCACTGCTGTTGTTTAAACAGATGGCATCATGTCTGCCACTCAAGTTTGAGCTATATGTTTAGGACACTCATGCTCAGTTGTTGTTCAGATTTTTCCTACCTACATGATTTACAACTTAGGAGTAAGTAGAAAAATCTGAACACCTTCTGTAACTAGACTCACTACCATTTCTTCTTCCCTTCCACCTAAGCCTCACTATTTACTTTTAAGCTAAACATCCATTGGAAACACCATCTCTAATATATATTTTCATGCCACAATTTAGAATTAACTTCAAAATATGCCATGATATATTCTTTTCCTACAGTTTATAAACATATAAACATTTAGTTTACTGTTGAGAACATGGCTCTCCAGAGTCATCCTAGAATGACAGAGGAAAAAGCTAGAAGGGCCTATGTCCACTCAGACATTATAGAGCTGTCATACCTGACCCAATTACCTGCCAACTTCTTTCACATAACATAAAAATAAGCAAGACAGGATTGATTCTGTTTGGGCTTGCTATTACTAGCAGCCGAATGTAATCCCTAACTCATCTGCTTGTTCACAGGGACATTTCTGCCAACAACTGAATGAACAGTAGTCAACAGTCCATGTCTAAGAGAAAATGCTAGCTGCCCCTTTGTAATTCTCTAACTTGTGTTTTGAATTTCCTAGTGAAAATGTCTGTGTTAATGATCTGATAATTGTTTATGACTTTTCAACTGAAGTGTGAAGTACTTGCAAAACAAATTTACAAATGTCAAGTACAATTTGAGAATTACTATGTCTTTTTTTTTCCTCTAACATGTCATTCTGTATGTGGCTGCTTGTTTGTTTGTTTTTTTTTTTAAGTTAAAAGCAATACAAAACATATTAAGGAACTAATGACAGGCCTCCGAGAAAGGTCACAAGACAGAACATGCTCTGTGTCAAAACTCAGTGACCTATACCCAAATCTCTTTAAAATGGCAGCCAGAGAGACAGCAAGCAGCAGGTTAAAACAGTGACTTCTCCATATCCTATTAGGAGCTCTGCCCTGGTCTGACTCCAAGTCTGACTTTTAACTCTCAATACCAAGGAAGGAGAAGCAAATGAAAAGGAAAACTGCAGGATCAGGTATTGCTTTCAAAAATGCTTTCTGTAGGAGAAATATCAAGATCACTATCATCTAATGACTTTTCCACTTTAAGACCAGCTCAACCTCAACAGAGAGAATATATTGAGGAAAGTATATCTGTAAAAAGAAAACTGAGACGATATTCAAAATTCTACCATGAATTTACTTTTGAAGGACTCAAGTGAGCCAATGAAGCCTCAAGAATATCTTTTCTCCCCTAATTTCTAGAAGGCTAGTAATATACTGTAACTAAAACCTTAAACACTTCTTACAGTTAATAGTATCAGATGTGGGTCAGCTTTTTAATGCAAATTTCATGTGCTCTGTATGCTTTTCACAAAAGTAATCCAGTTTTAAAATCTATAAGTCAATCAAAGCATATTTCAGTGATTTTAATATATTATCAAAGCATACAACTGTTGATGGGGAAAAAATCTGGGAGAAGTAATATGCTTCAGTGAAACAACAGTCATAATTCCTTCTCCAATATAGGAATTCCCGCTCCGCACCACCCTAATGAACAGCCATCCAAACTCTAGCGTGACAGGGCTCTGTCGCAGAAGGTCAGCTTTCCCACAATTGGGAAGCATTGTTCACTAAGTCCTCTGCCTTTCCAAGCCAAAGTCTGTCCTTGTTGTTTCTAATTCTTTAATACAGACATAACTGAGCTTCTACTCCCCTACAGTCGAAGATGGCTTTGTTTTCAAACCCAAGCCAGTCTTCTCTTTCCCAGTTAATTGCATCATCCATGCAGGACACACTTTCTACGCCCTTTCTCTTTTTGGCTATGTTCCGCATTTTTATTTTTCTGTCAGTATGCCTCTAAAAATAAATCCAGTATCCAAGAACAACAGGATATGGAATGGGATGAGATTAAACTGCTGTATATACAACAAAATGGAGCTCTTTATCTCCCTGGATTTTAACAATGATTTATTTGATGCCAAATTCAAGGAGGTTACACCAACTACCATGCTGTACTTAGGAGAAAACAAGATCAGCTTTATAATTACATTTTATTACTCTATTTGGAGAAATACAATGCAATCAAAAGTTGGGACAGCTAGGATATGTCAACAGATTTTGTGAAAAATGCTTGAAAATTGGTGCTATTTTGGGATAGCCACACTTAGAAGGAATATCATTATTAAGGTGTTCTGATATACATTAAGCTTCACCCTCAAGTTATGACCTTATGACTCGAAATTTCTAAAATTTTTAAAAGACTATTCTCCTATAATTACATTACCTGGTACCATAATCCACAACTACCCAATCTTTAGCAGTTCCTGTGATAGCATCATGATGTTGAAATAGTCCCAAATTCCTTCGGGCTTCTGTCAGTGCCGTGTAATGTGTTGATGAAGGAAATTTACTTATCTTGTATTTTTGAGCTTGTCTCAGGGCAAAATAGTAAAGAATTTCAGCAGCCCTAATTGCATAAAACAATCATTAGTTTTTATTTAAAACAAAACATTTTACCTTACAATCTAAAATATATCCCATTTATACTTCAAAATTTTTTTAAATTCACACTCATAGTATAATTTATACAAATGACACCAATGATAAAAAATTTTTTATAAAACCACCTATGTATTCAAATTTTCAATCATCAAAGACCAACATGTTTACATGGATCTTGGAGGTCCTTATTTTAGATGATCCTAGAAAGAAGCCAGCTCCTAATGGCAGGAGGGAAGGTTTACTTATATAACAGAGTGAAGAGGAAAACAAAAGACAATTGTGAATATAGCAGAAAGAATTCAATAAATGCTTCTATTCTTTCTGTTCTCCAAGACACAGACCAGGAACGTCAGAACACCATTTACTCTTTATAGAAGGTAGTGTTTTGGGTTCGCCCAGGTAAAGAATTAAGTACAAGCTCTGCCATGTAGTAATAATCTTTTGCCAGTAGTAGCCTCACCTATTTCTGTTTACCCTTCTGTAAAATAGAGATAATAAGAGTATATGTATATCATAGATTTGTTGTGTGAATTGAAAGATACATTCTAGGTAAAATACTTAGTATCGGCCTTGTGGAGACATTCAATAAATGTTAGCTATCATGAAAAAAAAAAAAAACCTGTACATTAGAAAGAGGAGTGATGGTAAGAAAACACGATCCTAAGAGGGATGCTGAGAGAAAGACAGACAGGAAGTGACAGTTCAGCAGCAGTTTAGGGGCAAGAGTCAGTTTCAGTTTTGAATAACATACAACAAATATAGAGAGTTCATGAAAAATAATAAATAGGATGTCATTTCTCATTTACTTTATAGGGAAAAAACCTTTAATAGCCTGGGGGCAAGAATACGGAGTTTATGATTTCTGATAGTTTCAAGGTAGTTTATCTTAAAATTCTTTAAAAGGAGACATGGTGTAATGGAGCAAAAAAAGTATAAGAAGGTTCTATGGCTAAACATCTTCACAACAATGGAGAGAAAATCAAGGCAAGTTTGAATAGGTATCAAGATTCAGGAAAAAGAAAATGGTGGAAATGCTTTATAAAAAGTGACAAATTTCTCTAGAGAAATAAATAAAAGTAAGTAATCTCTGCTTTAAAAGTCAACCCCTTATAAAAATCATGGCAGAAGAATCAATGGGTGGAATAAAGTACATGTTGGATACATGTCCATATACAACCATGGCAAATATTCTTGGTTTTGAAAAAGAGTACATAAAGAGATAACAAAATATTATTTATACTTTTCTTTTTTATTCACATTTTACAAAAGATGAAACATTACTATTTTCAGACAATGCTTATTTTCAAATAAATTAATACACTTGGAAATTCAAAACTATACCTTTTCACTTTGGTTGCTGTAAAGAATTTTCAAATATTTTTTGACCACTGAACATATTTAAATAAATTAATATTCACAACCTTTTCCACTAAAAAATACTTCACACTTAAAAATCATTAATTCAGCGGTATGAAAATATACATTATTTAGTACTTATTCCATTTCATTATAGAAAGTTTAAGTAACATGACAGATAACTGATCACTCTAAGTCTCTAAAATATATGAGCACTGTTTTATTATAAATATAGGATATATTCCTCTTTCATATCACAATACTAGTGAAATGTTGGGTATCTGAAGTAATGTTAATAGCAACATGACATTTATAATAAAAACATACATTACTCTACCAAAGCATAATTCTTGAAGAAATTCATAATCATTATTAAAACGCTTTCTAAAAACTAGTCAGAATCCACTAGTATATAAGAAGGTGGGTAAAATCTACCTTGTTGGTTTTCATTTTTGTTTGCTGTACTAGGGATTGAACTCAGGGTCTCATTGCACACTAGGCAAGTGCTTTACCACTAATCTGCACCATTACCCCTTTTTATTTTTTTATTTTGAAGCAGATCTCTAAATGATCTAGCCTGGCCTTGAACCAAGTCCTTTTTTTTTTTTTTTTTTACATTTTTATTTATTATTTTAAGTTACCAAGGCTGGCTTCGAACTTGCAATCCTCTTGCCTTCGCCTCCAGAGTTGCTGGCCTTACAGGACTACACCACTTTGCTTGGCCCAGTTAGCTTTTCAATTCCAAGATACATCATAAAAATTAGGTACTCCACTGGGTTATGTGTAGAGAGAAAGTTTTGGGAGCCTCTGGGGTAGTTTAATTTTACAAAAAAAAAAAAAATCAGATCCAGTTACTCAAAATTATATTCCCTAATATGGTAGGTAGCCAGTAGGCATACCTGGATACCTGGGTATTAACATTTCATTAAAAGTAGATTACATTAACAGTCATACTGGTCACATTTTAAATGCTCAATAGTCAGAGTCACCACATTGGACAGTGCAGAGTAGAACTTATCACTGGAGAGAGTTCTACCCAACAGTGATAGGAAGTTGTACTGGATGAAGCTGTTTCAGTGTTTTTATATCTTCTATTGACTTTACTGTCCCTGAATCACTTTACTTTTTCACCCCGTCACTCTGCCTCTTCTATCAATTCTCATCCCTTTCAAATTTTGTTCTTCCAAGCAGAAAATGAAATGTGTTTCTATAAGAACTAAAATAAAGACTCCCACATATAAAATACATAAATGCATCATTTTTAGAGCATGCATGTGGAGGGCCCACTTTGGGCTGCTGAGAGGCCCATTTGTTTATGTGATGTTTATCCATGTTTCCAACAATTGAGTCTGCAGGATCACTGGCCTACAGACAACAATGACAGCGTCTTGAATATTAATAATGGTGTGCAAATAATTCAAGCAAATTAATTAGAAAAACATAAAACACAGAATTAGACTCCAAGAAAATATAACCAGATAAGTTTTTCCTTCCAGAGCAAAAACCCAGGTAATAATCTCATCAAACTTCAGAGACATGTTTCTGATTGCATTCAATTTTCATAATTAAACTGAATACATCATAACACAATATAAATGATACATACATCTATAAAACTCTACAAAAAGGCTATGACAATGTGAAATAAATGAAGTTACCTAAGGGTAAATATACCTTAAATGGGATTCCAAGATTCTATCCATTCGCTTGTAAAATGGTCTAGATGTAAAGTAGCCACTCCAGTAATGATCGTCCCGGTCAGCGTAAGTGAAAAAATCTCCACTTAGAACAGGGAACATTGACTGGTCTCCACTTCTCTTAGCTTCATCTGCTTTATCCACAGCATCAAAATAATCTGACAAAGTTCCAAACTGTATCTAATAAGAAGAAAAAATCATAATTAATCACTGAGACCTTAAAGCTGCTTACTTTTAACACTGAAAAGTTAATAATAAACATTTAAGCTGTGTTTGCAAGATGAGCATACAGCTCAGATTTTACAAAAATCAAAAATGGGGAAAAATACCAGTGACTCCTCCTTTAACTTGGCATCAGGTCCCATATTTATCTAAGAGAAAATCTGAACATTTAAGCAGTTAGGACATTAGGGAGACAACTATTTAGATATACAAATCCATGGAAATGAAAAAACTCCTTACATAACACTTCCAGGTTTTGAAGCATTTAAAGATCCAGGGAAATGTGTTACATATATTTTTAAGATTTTGAAGTAATCAAAGATCCAGGGATGAAGTAAAACAGATGAATAAAGGATGGATTGCAAAAAATAAAAGATACACGTTTTAAGCAAAATGTTCCAGAAGTCTTGAAGAGTACTTTTGGTAGCCATAAGGTATTTCATATATCATAGCCTCTCTTGACCCCTAAGTCCTAGTATGAGTTCTTATAAAGAAAAAGAGATAGACTTTAAGAACAGCAGTCATTTAAAAAGTGGATTTTGTCTTCAGAGTAAAACATTACAATGATAAGACTTGTAAGGTTGACTGCTCAAAAGAACAGGTGACTCTAATGATTTAAATTACCAATATATTATATGAGGCAAAATTATTGTACAAATCAAAGAAAAAAATCATTATACCAGATCTTGTAAACATATATGAAAAGACATTCTTGTTAAAAACAGATTATTCAATAGAATGTATTCTGTAATAGTAAGATACTGATTTTTTACACACACTGATACTGCAAGTTATTATGGCAAGGCTCTAAGTCCTATTTGTACGACTTATCTGACATGTGGCTTTGAGCATATTACATAATATCTCTGCAATGACAAATACAGTTCTAAGTAAAACACTTAGAATTATGACTGGCAAATAATAGTATAGGTTTTAGCTGTTATTTATCCATTGCAAAGGCAAGATTTCAACTAGAAATATTTACAACAATGATATTAGTAAGGCGAATACAGTTATTTCAATCTAATTGTGCTTCAATATTTTTTATAACAAAATAGATGATTACTTTACACCCTTAGGATTTCATTAAAGATAATCAATTTTCACCTACATCATCTATTCTTATTTTGGTTTCGGCAAATAGTGTTATCTTGGGCAAGTTAATCAAATTCTGCCTTGGTTTCTTTATCGTACAATGGGAATAATCATATCTATCAGAATGTTTGGAGAATTAAGTTAAATAAAAGTTAATGTCAAATAATAAAAGCACTCAATACATTTTAGCTCATAAGTATTATTGCATACTCAACAGAATTATTAGTATGTAAGAATGTATGTATGTATGAAATGGGATGACAAACACAAGGAAATGCCAGCATTAATACCAGCATTAATTTCATACCTAACAGGTACAGAAAAGCTCAGCAATATATACATAATAACAGTGGCAAAATATTCAATAGACTAAATATATTTGAATCTCATTTTTCTCATTTATCTTACAAGGAATTTTAATTAGATCATAAAAATCTCTGAGTTTCAAAATTTAGGAATTCATGGCACACTTTTAAAACATTTCAATTAAATTTGGGTATGAATCAGGATGAAAGTACTTCTTACTTGACAATTTTCCAAAGTAATGTTTTAAGTTTAGATAAGTGGTCTAATATGCTTTCTCATAAACTTCATTCAATTTTCAAGGACTGAAAAATAATCATCTACCTGTGCTAAGAACAGTTTCAAAAGTAAAAATTTTCATAAAGATTCCTGGTATCTCTCATACAAGTAAATCTATAGGACCCCTAAAAATAATCAAACAACAATATTTAGATGATTTTTATACCAAAAGGCAACAACTTCAATATTAAACATAAGACACCTCTTCTATCAGCACAACACACAGGGAAAATTCCATAAGTTGTTAAAATGATAATCAATGGCAGACTGTCTTGGCTAGCACAACGTCATTTTTTTAGCCATCTACATTCCATTATTTTTTTCCTTTCATTAAAAGAAAGTAATAAGTACACACTCTCAGTTTAGAAATATACCTGCAAATATTCCACAGATACAACTAGATAAACTACATGGATGAAAAAAAAAAATCAAAGTACCAAAGAACAAGCATACCAGTCAGGATTTAAGGGATAAAAATTCTGGAGAGAATAAAAACGTATCAAGATGAATCCTACGATCTACCAAATTTTCATCTTGGGGCACTTATCCAGCCATCACTCAAGACATGAAAGACTAATAGAAAACATTCCCTAAAGGAAGCAAATCATAATTAGAAACTAAATATATATTTTTTTAAAAAAAACACTCTGCAAATGAGAACTACAAGAATTTCTTTTTTTTTTTTCCTTCAGGGCTGAGGACCAAACTCGGGGCCTTGTGCATGCTAGGCAAGCGCTCTGCCACTGAGCTAAATCCCCAGCCCCAAGAATTTCTTAATCTGCTAAGGGAGTCTATAAAATCTTAGCGCAAATCTCATGATTGACGATGAAATACTGTATGTTTTGTTCCATAGAAAAGTATGTCTACTCTCACTACTTCTGTTCATCAATGAGAATAGAAATGCAAATACAGTATTTGCAAAGGCAAGATGACAGATATAAAGCTTTGAAAAATATAAAAATATGCCATTTTCATACACACAATTTTTAAAAATCCACAAACTATTAAAATTTAAAAATAAATTTAACACCTTTACTAGATACAAGGTTAAAATGCAAAAGCCAATTATATTATTATGCACAGAATATATCAAGTTCATGATGGCCCAATATTTGTAATGAAGTTAATTATACTCAAACTGAACCACGGAGCCAATGCAATACCAACTAAAAATCCCAACATTTTTGTTCTTTGGTAGAAATTAATAAGTTGACCTCAACTTACATACAACACCAAAGATCTAGAATCACCAATGAAATCTTAGAAGGAGAACCAAGTTGAAAGACTAATACTATCAGATACTAAGACCTGTTATAAAACTATACTAATTAAAACAGTGTGAGATCAGTCAAACAGACCAAAAACAATGAACAGAAAGTCTAGACACAGACCCACACAAACCGCAGCCTCACTCCTGATTAATGACCATGATGATATTGCAGGGTAATGCAGGAAACCATGGTGTTTTCAAAAAATGTTGCTAGATTTCCTTACGGGCAAACATGCACTTGAATCCAACCTCACATGATACATGGCACTACGTTCCAGACAGACTAGAGATCTAAGTTTTGAAGGCAAAATAATAAAGTTTATAGGAAACAATTTCTGAAAAAAATGTATTTTCATGACCTTGGAATAAAATTTTCTTAAACAAAACAAGCACTAAACATTAAGCAAAATACTGTGAAAACAGACTTAATTAAAATTAAGAATTTCTGTTCATTGAAAGACAGTACTGAGACAGTAAAAACACAGGCTACATAGCGGGAGACAATACTCATATAACTTTTTAATCTGAAAAACTACTCAATCTGAAACAGATAAAAGAATTATATATGGGGGGAAAACAGATAATTTGATTTAATTTTTAAAATTATCAAAATACTAACATAGTTACTTCACAAAAGAGGACAGCCAAAGTGCAATGAGCATGAAAAAAGGGTCAACCCTTCAATCCCCAGGGAAACACAAAATAGACCATCACATCTGTCAAAAGCATGAAAATGAAGAGAAATATTGTGACAATACAAAGCCTTTCATATAATGAAACAACTGATGTGTTAGAATACTGTTTGGTGTTATCTATTAAAGTTAAACAGACATATACACCTAATGACCAAAAAATCCTACGCAATTTAACACCCACATAAACTCAAACATGTGACTAAAATATGCCCAATATGTTCAAGCAGCGTTATTTGTAATAGGCAAAAAAAAAAAAAAAAAAAAAAAAAAAAAAAAAAAAAAAAAAAAAAAAAAAAAAAAAAAAAAAAAAAAAAAAAAAAAAAAAAAAAAAAAAAAAAAAAAAAAAAAAAAAAAAAAAAAAAAAAAAAAAAAAAAAAAAAAAAAAAAAAAAAAAAAAAAAAAAAAAAAAAAAAA
>PVKS010007535.1:0-55078 GCA_004027875.1 Aplodontia rufa | reverse complement strand
CTTACACTTTTACACTTCTCCTATATATGTGTATGACAGTTCAATTTTCAAACTTACTTTAAGAAGTTGTTATAGTGGGCATAAAAAGGGTGGAATAGTAAAATAATAAAATTAGGATCTTATTCCTCAGAGTCAGAAAGAAGACTGACTGGGTCTTTCTATGGATTCCAAACCATTCCCTGATAGGATGCATTGAGAAGGAAGATACCCATACACATCCCCTCCTCTGATCAAACGTTCAGGTTTAAACTCTGCCTTTGAGAAGAATAGCGAGATGACCTAAACACTCCTTGTATTCAGACTTCATAATCTGACAGAAATTTAGCTGTAAATATCTTGAAAAAACTTGGTATTTGAATTAAGTATATCTACTGGATATCTCATAACTTTACTTAATAAACTTGAACTCTTACAACATAAAACTGTGGTCCACCTTTCTGATTTTCTATACAGTAACATTAATTCCTTTCTACAGTATTTTCACAGATCTACTGTCTTATAGGTTAACATGTGAACATAATAAACACGCTGAATAATTTTCTCACATAGGGTCCGAAGATGAATAAAATTAAAAAATTTTAAAAGACTTATTGACCAAATAGAACTGTATGTTTGAATTTTGAACTCAAATGAAGCCTTTTTTTATGAGATCAGGAAAATATAAATATATCCAGTCATATTACATTATATTATACATATTAAAGTATCAAATTACTGTTCAATTTTTTAGATATGAAATGGTATTATGTTTATAGTTTTAAACAGAATCCTTATCATTTAGAGATACATACTCAAGTAGTTACACATGAAACTATTATATGACAACTGAGATTTGTTCCAAAATGCTTTTGGGAGAAGGCTGAAACAGCAGTGGGGTACAAGTGAAACAAGAGTGATCTTGAATTGATGAATGTTAGAATTAAGCCACAGACATGACAATGGAGATATCTGTGCTAATCTGAAAACTTTGGGGTGCATTTCAAATTTTCCACAAGGTCAGAAAAAAAAAAACAAGAACTACAGGCGAATTACTAATTTTACAAGTCTTCTCATGAAAGAAAATGGCTGTGACCAGACACAGTGGTACATACCTCTAATACCAACAACTCAGGAGGCTAAGGCAGGAGAATCACACGTTCAAAGCCAGCCTCAGCAACTTAGCAGAGCCCTGAACAACTTAATGAGACCCTGTCTCAAAATAAAAAATGACAAACAGGCTGGGCATGTAGCTCAATAGTTAAAGTCTCACTGGGTTCATTTCCTCACACCAAAAAAAAAAAGAAAACAAAATGGTAGTACATTTTCTGGACACGAGACATTTGCAGAATTCACGAGATGTTTATCTACAAATGCCAGTGACATCACTAAATCAGAAGGAAGCAACTATCAGAGAAACAGTAAACTTTCAATGTTGGTAGAAAAATAGGGTATTCCTGAAAAGTAGAAACTGCAACTTTGTAGGTAGTGTACACTTTCAAAAACATAAAAGAAATGTTTCTGTAACTCCCAAGGAGTGGTAAAAGTCAACTTCAGAAATTGAAGTATGGTGTATGTTTATTTTCCTCTTAATAAATTTTACTTTTATATAAGAATTACGTATTCTAAGAAACGCTAGGAGGCAAGACAAAGAAACAATACGGTGTTAGAGCCTCACTGGAAAACAAAGGCTCAACTTCAAAAACAGTATCACAGCTGTGTGCAGTGGCACGCGACTATAATCCCAGCTACTCGGGAGGCTGAGGCAGGAGGATTGCAAGTTCAAGGCCAGCCTCAGCAACTTAGCAAGGCCCCAAGCAATGCAGAAAGACCTTGCCTCAAAAAATAAAAAGGGCTGGGTATGTGGCTCAGTGATTAAGTATCCCTGGGTTCAATTCCTGGAACAAAAAAAAAAAAAGTATCATAAATAAATATCTTTGCATTACCTTTATTCTAAAGTGAGATTGAGAATTCATATATCTGAAAAGTTGCTCATAATTCCTGAACTGTAAGTCCCATTCTGCATATTCACTATAGCGAAAATCATCTCCAAGTGGAACCAAAAGAACGTTAGTACGGAAAAGTTTTGACTTCTTTCGGTACTGATCTAGAAGCAAATAAGCCCTATAAAAGAAAAAGAGAAAATGTGAAATGTATTAGGAGGTCAAAAGAGCAACAACTTCATAAGGAAGCTCTGAAATTCAAATGTGTATTACATTAAAATAAATTACTGTACATTTTATGTATATTTTATATTAATATGATTTATAAGGTAGACTTTTTTTAAACCACACATTACCCATTTAATACATTCATAAGTTCTCAACATTAGGGAAAACCCATAGTTTTCCAATGAACTATCCTTAGAGAAATATGGTCACAGACAGCTTTGGCATGTAATTACTGAGGCAGCAATGTTGTCCTGAAGCCTAGTCACAGCAATTAGCTCCAGAGAGCCCAAGTTTTAAAATACTTTAGTCCAAGAAGACAAAGATTTCTCATCTAATCAACTTTGAAGTTTGCTTCACTTTAATATTCCTTTCTCTAATTTAATTTAAAATATTAAAAGCCTGATTAAATACATAAAAACACATTTCAAATAAGACCAAAAAGCACAAGTCTTAACCTATAACATTCTACAGAACAGTATTTCCTCTTCTGAAGGAAGAACACCAACTCGATGACTGCCATCAATAATCTGATGAGCTGCCTCATTGTCTTTTTCAACACTGTCCACCAGATAATGCTTAGGAGCTGAACTAGCTAGTCTGGTTTCTATCTCATTGGGCTCTAACCCAGGGCTCAAGAGGTCAAACACATTATGCTGATATGATCAGCTTTTATACTTCATATTCTAGAATTCTGAAGAAAATTATTTAGGAAATGCTGAATTGGGGAACTGAGGAAGTATGAGAATACAAAGTAAGAGGAAAGACTTGTGAATAAGAAATTCAACAAGCAGATGAACCCACAGTAATTCATGGTTTTTATATAGCCAAAGTTTAAAGAATCAATGTTCAAATAACAATTGTTTCTTTATTATCTAATATCTCAATTTTCACTTCAAGAGCTATCCAAAAGTGAATGACATTTTACAATACAAAAACCTATAAAAGTAACTCAAAGGACATCAGTAACAGAGACATTCTATAAAAATTATGAAAAAAAATGTAACTGAATTTAGAATCAGGCTCGAGTGGTGGCTCGGAGGTTATGGCACTTGCCCGGCATGCACAAGTACACAGGTTCAAACCCCAGCACCCCCAAACACAACTAAGTGTCAGACCAATGAAAACCATGTGAAAAACTCAATAAAAATTGATTCTCTCTCTCTCTCTCTATCCTTCTCTCTTTAAAAAAAAATGTACAGTCTCTGAAACTACATTGCAAATATTAAATGTTAGCAATAATTTAGGGCTTAGTCAGTAAAATATAACCATCGTGTCCATATGTAACATAGAATGTTTAGTCATCTGAGATTAGCATTTGATACCATATTTAATCTTTACTATTAATTCATTAACATGTCATTTACCAAAAACAATGCTAGATAATTATTTACAAATTTTAAAAAAAGACCATGTCTTAACCACAAAGAAGACAAAAAAATTCAAATATATCAAACACAGATAAGATATATACTATGATTGGGCATGTAACCAGATTCTTGAGGCAGTTAGCATAAATAAGTTTCCTGTTCTACATATCAAAACTTGTACATACTTTACATATATAAAGAGAGTATATGCATTAATGGTATCTCTTTTATATCTGGCGTCCATCCTAACTCTCAAGCTCCTTCCTATTAAGTATCAACAGTAGAAAAGTCAAGTGACCATTGTATACTACTTGGCATGTAGTAAATGCTCATTAAATGTATGATGAACTAATGATGAATGAATTGGCCAATATCACATTTGAAGCCATGAAAATACAATTTGCTCTAGACTTATTCTACTAGATAAGAAATGTCAACTTAACTCTAACCAACAACCAAAAACAAATTCCTTGAAACATCCTACATTCCATGGGAAAAAGTCAACTTAAAATGACACTAGGCCAAAAAACGAAGAACTGTAAAGTAGAGGAACCTACTGAACTTAACATACCAAAAGATGCCACCTGCATATTATAATTAAATCTCCTTTTCTTTTTTTTATTTTTATTTTTTATTTTTGAACAACCTTACAAGATTTTAACAAAATAATATAAAATGTGTATATATTCTGGATATTGCAATTACCCCCAGGAGTGCCCCCTCCAATTACCCTCCCTTATCCCACTCTTCCCCTTCCCACTATATCTCTAAAAAAAAGTATTAGATTGTAAGGCATTACATCTTATCTGGATTTAACACATGCTAATAGACCAACTTTCTCATTGTCCAGGGTCTAGTCCCCACCTCCATAGATGAGTGGAGACAATCGACCCTTAGATCTCTGGGTTAAGCTGATTTTACTCATCATGATCTCTTCCATAGCCATCCATTTACCTTCGAAGGCTGCAATATCATTGTTTCTAATTGCTGTGTAATATTCCCTGGTATAAATGTACCACAGTTTTTGGATCCTTTTCCTTAGAGTATTAAAAAGCTAAAAGGTGTCACTGAACTGGAATGCCTATGTGTTATCTCCATTCATCACCAGGTCAAAAAGATGACAATGTATCTGGATATGAAGTAAGCAGTAGAATTATGATGTTAGGACTTACACAAGGTTAAGAAAAATCCTCTGAATCATCCATATGCCCCCCAGTGCATGGAAATCTCCTTTGGAATTATTGGAACTGATTGAGCACAAGGCATGCTCTTGGAGAGCAGTTAGTGAAGACTTAGTTAACACAACAAAAGGACTGCGCATAATGGCTTCTTTTCCAGTAGTGTACCACACACAGGTACTCTAAGCAGCACCCAAGAAAGAGAAAAAAGGCTCATATACTGTGGCTACACTGGAATTCCCCAACTGAAACATCTGGCTGCCATGGCTGACCACCTGAGCTGAAAAGATTGGTATAAACACCTGTAAATACAGAGGGCTGTGGGCTTAGTCAGGTCTGGGCCCCTCTCCACCCCAGCCTTTCCTTTTCTCTGCACCTTCTGCTACATCACAGACTGGCTTATTCTCTTATGCCTGACTAGCTTAACCCTAGAAAGCAGGCTACTCATAGTTCCTTGCTTGTTTTCATTGCTGTAGGATCTAAGAAAATGAAACCAGATCAGCCCTCTTCTTGGAAAGCTTTTCAAAAGAACTCTGAAGTCACATTTTGATAAAAGGACTTCATAGATTCAGGAAGACTCCCAAACTAAAATACCTTCCGTTTTTTCCAGTGAGGGGCTCGCACTGGAAGATTTTTTTTTTAAATGATCATAGAGACTCAGTCAAGGTAAAACCACTTGATTTCATTTTGTTCCTCATGTGTATTTAAAAAAAAAATAACTTCTTTTTTAATGTATATACTTGGTAGTACAAAGTTCTTAATGTAGTGAAAAAGCCATACTATTCTGCTAGCAGTTTGGTATTTTTATATTATGATGCAATATTTATTTTAACGCATTTATACACTGCTAATTTTCAAATGAAGAAACTAAACTTTATAAGCACCAAAATTAGAAACTATAGGTAAATTGGTTTAATGAGATACTTCCTTCATTAGCACAATTCTATTCTAAAGAAATTGTTCATTCACTTGATATTTTTACTTAAACATGTATAAATATAAATATTCCTAATTAAAGTTTTCTATAAGTCAAAAACATCAGAAAGATGCAAAGATGTGTATTCATAAGAACTGGGCAACATTCACTGTCACTGAATTGTTATTACAGAAAGATAATTATGCTCTTTACGTGTTCCATTTCAATAAACATGTTTTTGCAGTTGAGTTGCTTTTCTTACCAATTTATACAAGGGAGACTAGAAGTTTTATTATCAACAAAAGTATATGAAATCAATCAAACACAGTAGAAAGCTTTTATAATGAAGGCAAAGGAGGTGATAATAATAGCATATTATAGGTTAGCCACTGTGTATTGATCTACTGTTGTTCAATTTCCATTAAACTATATCATATAAAATGTATAGTCTGGACTTTGGCATTTTTAAGTTGCTTTAGATCTGGTTTGAATGAATACTTGGGCAAGGATAATGTTGGCTACTGAAGCCACTTATTTAACCTTCAGCAACTGACAGTTAAGTAGCTACTTTATTCCTGATGTCATCTTATGAAATACATATTTTCATACCTGTTCTGGACATTTTCAGAAGATATTGCTTCTGGGAGGAGTCCCCAGGGACAATCAAATCTGCCTCCAGGAAGACGTTTAAAATCAAACTGGCAGCATATTTTAGGATCAGGTCCACAAGTGTGAGGGATGTCATAGCTGTAGAAAGGCATCATGTGGCAAAAAATATCTGTGACAGATCCCATATCTAAAATAAAGAGCCAACACACAGAACTGCATTTACAAAATTAGTTTTCCCCAAAACTGCTCAAAACACATTACTTCTTACATATATAATACAAGCTCTACCCTACCAACAGCTGCCTTAACTACCACTACATAAAATCCGGCAGCACTTCACAGCATCAGTCTAAAGGAAAATACAGATTTCAGCCTCTATTTACCTTTTCTATATAAATACAGCAGAGACAAGAAAGCCCCATAAAGAACTCGCATCTGCTGACCTGGAAGAATAAAAACTGAGCAGAAGTCAAAATTACAACTCCATCATCCAAACTCAGGACTCAGTCTACCCCTGGCTGCCAATACCTGTCATATCTGTCCCCATCCAGGCAACAAGACACAGTGGAGGACCATAACCTCAGCTACAGGCCCCGAGTGAAAGTGAAAACAAGGGAACTGGAAGAACAAAAGAAGAAGGGTGGGGCGGGCGATCATGAAAACGCTAGTCAAGTGCCTCTTCACCTCCCTGAGCAGAGAAGAGCAACACTGAAAGTTCCCGGAGCCTCTCCTGCTATTCACCCAAAGGTGAGTCAAGGGGACTTTCACCAAGAAAGAAGCACATGGAGAAAACAAAAAGTAAATTTCAAAACAAAACAAAGTAAACGAAAAGGATGTGGAAAACGAGCACAGTTTATTGTTGAAGAATAGTTTTTCATTAAAACATCAACAACAGTACATGTTAAGACCTTGTCCTACCACCAAGAAAGACAAGAGGACTTACACTTTACCAGAGGTTAAAAGTGGTTATCCTCAAGAATGTGATCCTGAACTTTTAAAAACTTCCCAAGCTTTTTTTTATGGATGGATTTCCAACTTCCTGAAACGGGTATATACTGTTTTTATATAATACAATGTTCACATTTTTTTAAAAATGAAAGTAACCATTTCATAAGAACGAGAAAATAAGAGTGGTGCACATCTGTAATCCCAGGTACTCAGGAGGCTGAAGGAGGAAGATAGCTGAGTCCGAGGCCAGCCTCACCACCTCAGCAAGACTCTATCTCAAAAAATAAAAAGGGCTGGAGATGGAGCCCAGTGGTGGAGCTCTTGCCTAGCATGCCCTTTAAGGATTAGCCCTGGGTCTGATTTCCCAGTACTATTTAAAAAAACAAAACACAGAAACAAGCTCAACTTAATTTGACAACATGTTCAAATATATCTTACGTTCTAAAATATTCCAGTTGTAGCCATTTACTTCAAATAATTACCACTTTCTTTGAAAATTTCAAAACTATTAAAACCTATGCATTTCTGTGTTATCAGTGGTTTCACTGAAGCCCATTAACAGGTCTGGCACCAAGGATGCTGTTCACTAATGCCTGCTCTGTGCATAGAGGTTATCATAAGTCCCAGAACTGATGGAAACTTCCTCTTCTTTTCTCCCACAGATGAAACCATACTCAACACCCTCCTACCTTTTCCTACCTTTTCTTATACCCTACTTAGCAGATCATTTATACATTTCATTTTATCTACTATATTTGGCTGTGTCTGTATTTTAACAAATTATACTATAATTTCCTTATGAGCAAGGATGTTTTCTGTATTTCTTCCTAGCACAGTGTTAAACACCAAAAGTACTCAATAATTTTTTACTGACTGATATTTATGGGCACATTAGCAATTCTTTGTTTTTCAAAGCCTCCTTTGCATCTGATCAAACTACACAGGATGTAACCCCCTACAAATTCTCATCCTCCTTACAGGTTTAATTTTCCAGAATAAAAAATGATTAGCTAATTGCTTTCTTTATTAAAAAAAAAAAGCAGCAGTATGTGTGAGGAAGTTATTATCTAGATTCACAAATAAATTTTGTAAAACACTAAAGGTGTAGAGGAAAGTAAGTATGATGAAAATTTCCCAATATCATTTCAGCAACAAAATCTTTTCCTCCAATGATGTCAACTTATCAAGAACTCAATGTCAGGACATTAGGAGCTTGGGTTTCAGGAATTATACACAACTAGATCCAAACTTCTACCCACCACCTATCTGACTTTAAGCAAATGGTTTCACATAGCGAAGCCTCCATTTCTTCTCCATAGAAAAGGGATAATAATGAAGCTAACATAAGGGGTAATAATGAAGGCTAAATAAGAGAATGGATATAAAGTATATAACAAGGCATAGCCTATCGTAGAGCTGATAAATAAAAATAAACAAATGATCAGGTATTCAGAATTAGCTGGGGATTGAGAAAGGCAAAGGCTTCCCAAGAGGCCAAGGTTCCTTCTCCTCTGCCTCAACACAGGCCAACAGAAGCATGTCCTCGAAGCACCTCCGTGCCCACAAAACAGAAAGAAAACAGACACTATTGACCACACAGGAGGGCTCTTCCAGGAGGACAGGACTAAGGTATTCAACGGCAATTCTTACAAAGTAGAGACAAGAGAGGCAAAAAGAAGGACTTAGGCTGAATAAGAGACCAAAGCAGTTCTCATGCATGTTCAATTTGTAATAAAACATGATTTTTAAATCTGAAGCAAATGACATCATTATTGGCACAATATCTTTGTATGTACTTTCCTGAGACATAAAAAAGATTCTACAATTATTTGTAAGTAAACATCAACATCACTGTTTATAAGAATCTTGACATGAATACACTAGAAAATAAATGTAACAAAAGACTATCTTTAGTAAATCTGAATGTCAATACTGACACTGAATAAAACCAACAACAACATGAGTCCATAACCCTTGTGAAATAACATCTAGGTCAAGTGTGATCTTTGGCTTTCATCAAACCCTACATACCCCAATTCTGTCTCCAAAAAAACTCCAATGTTTTATACCATGCAAAGTGTTTTTTAACTGCATAATGAACTCTCTGGATAAGCATGTGTGAAAATCCAGCACGTTTTAGAAGATAAGCCATTGTTGGTGAATGTCCAAAAGGATCAATGGACCAGCCAGAACGAGGTTTCACACCTGTTAAAAAGAAAATAAGTGTCATTTTTTGAAATTGATAAATGAAATAAAAATAAGTTCCAACACATTCAGACCCTTTGGAGTTCTATGGTGTCGTGGGTTATAAGACGGAGGTCTACTCAGCATTACCCTTTGCTAAGTACTCCCAGAAAGACCTCCCACAGGGAGGATCCTGCCACTTCATGCCCACCACGACAGGGAGACAGTCACTGAAATTCATCAGCTGGAATTGAAATAAGCACTCACCATCTCATAGCTATTATAAAGACACTGCCATTTACCCGAGCTGGACAGACAAACAGAACCAAGGCTCTACCCTCAAGGATGTCAGAGTCCTGTCTTCCGTGGGGAGGGGACAGCCCAAGAGCACACTGTTCGTTCATTTCAATTTATACTTCCCAATCTCAACATTAAGGATTTTCTAGTCTGTCTTTTACATTTTACAACAGCCCCAAATCATTTTAGTGTACAATGGTAGAACTGACCAGAAGATATATTTACCATACTTCACTACTTCTTAAGACATTTTGAAGCTGGTGCTTTGACTCTACCTGAAAGGGAGTCAATGGAAATTTTCACACCTGCTCACATCATCTGAAAGAGCCTTCAACTAAAGCTATATCTCTATTTCAGACGATAAAATGGAAAAAATAAAGTAAAATAAATGCACAGGTTATAACTAATAAGATGAATATTCACCTCCCATTTTACAAATCTGAACTTCACTTACACAGGATTCTCAAATATAAATTACATGCAAATTAGATGGTATCGATAACTGTGGAGAAAAGTTCAGCATTATCAAAAAATTTACCTCAAACAAAAGGCCCTGTAGGCATAGAATTTTATCAGTAAATCCTTTCAAATGTCAATAAACTTCATGGAATATAAAGAAGGATGCAATACTACCCAACTATTATATCAAGTATCATAAGTCAATAAATAATTCATATGCATACAGAAAACTAATCTCACTTCTGAAAACAGATATAAAAATCATGACCAAGAAACACTGAACAGATTGAACTCAACAGCACCAAGACCAAAAGGGATTTCTCCCAGGAAGTCAATGACTTTTTAATTGAGCAAACAG
Source organism: Aplodontia rufa (assembly GCA_004027875.1). NCBI lineage: Eukaryota > Metazoa > Chordata > Mammalia > Rodentia > Aplodontiidae > Aplodontia > Aplodontia rufa. The sequence goes on along the minus strand of PVKS010007535.1, from coordinate 44,615 downwards.
CTATCACATTCATAGAACAAATTAGACAAACCATATAATGTTAATAGATGTCTGAAAGAAATCCAGTAACATTCAATATGCACTGCTAATTAAAAAATACTAAAAAGAATTTTCTCAATGCTATAAAAAACCCACCATAAAATAATAGATAATATACTTAGAACAGCTAAGAAATGATCTATAAAAATCAGGAATAAGCACTGCAAATATCACGATTATCATATGTCACTATTACACCTGATTTGAATAATGTAAACAGATTTATGGATTAATCCTAGCAGTACTAAAAAGGGACAAAAATTTCACTTTTGAAGTTATTATATACTTGCCACAACCAATAAATTATATAAAATATTAGTAATAACAAAAAAGTAAACTTTCTAGGATTTATACACTTACACACATACATACAGATCTAAAACTTTCCGATAAACTGGTATTAAATAGATAAAAGAAATTAGAAAGACACCAGTAAAAATGAAGAGCCCACAGTCAGAACATCCACAACACAGAAAAACAGCAGCCCAACTGAAAAGAAATGGAAGACAGAAACTTAGACAAACCACTGACCAATAAGCACAAGAAAACGTACTTGACGCACCATCACTCCCCAAAGAAATGCAAATGAAAACATTAAAATATCATTATATGCCCACTACAAAGGTTAAAACAAAAAAAAATAACAATGTTCGTAAAAAGTGAAACAACCACAATTTTAATTCATTAATGGTGGAATAGAAAGTAGTAAACCACTTTGAAAAACTCTTTCACAGTTTAGACAAAGTTAACATATATCTATACAACTCAGAAATTCTATACCTTGTATCTATCCATGACAATGAAATATACGTACACAAATGTTTATTGCAGCACGTGTTATATAATAGCTAAAAACTAGAACATCCCATATGTTTGACAAGAAACTGGATAAACAGTGAAATACTACCCAATCATCAAGAGGAATGAAGTACTGACACACACACAATAAAGAAGAATCTCAATAATTATGCTGGTAGCAGGATATAAGATCACCATACAAGCCAGGCACGGTGGTACATGCCTATAACCTCAGCCATTTGGGAGGCTGACGCAGAAGGATCACAAGTTTGAGGTTAATCTCAGCAACTCAGTAAGATTCTATCTCAAAAAAAAATTTTTTTAAAGGGACAGGGGTTCAGTGGTAGAGCATCCTGGGTTCAATCCCTACTACCACAAAAATAAAAGATCACTATACAAAAATCAATTGTATTTCTATGTTCTAACAATGAATATTCCTAAATAAAATTTTAAAAAGCATCCCATTTATAATGGCAACAAAAGGAATAATGTACCTAGGAACAAACTTAACAAAGAGGTTCAAGACTTTCGTAATTTAATTTACATAAAGATCTACACAAATGAAAGACATTCCATGTTCATGTATCAGAAGATCTGACATTGTTAAGCTAGCAATATTCTCCCAGATTAACCAACATATTCATCACAATCACTACTAAAATTTCAAGATGGCATTGTACAGAAACTGATAAACTGATCTTTGGATTTTATTTTTTCTTAAAATAAAAAAGACCCTGAATAGACAAAATAAGCTTTAAAACAGACAAAGTTGAAGGACTCATACTTCCAATTTCAAAACTCACTACAAGGCTACAATAAACATGACAATGTGGTACTGGCATAAGGATAGACATAAAGTCAAAGGATAGTCTTATAAGCCCCAAAATAAATCTTCACTTTATAGTCAACTGACCATCAAAAAGAGTGCCAGCAAGACAATTCAGTGAAGACAGAACCATCTTGAAACAGGAGTGTAGGGACAGACAACTGGCTGTCAACATGCAAAGCAAGTGTGCAATCCTACTTCCTTCCAAACACAAAAATTATCTCCCAATACATCAAAGACCCAACATAAGAACTAAAACCATGAAACTATTTGAAAAAAAAATAATTCAATCTTCATGACCTTGAATTAGATGATGACATCAAAAGCACAAATGACCCAGGAAAAAACTTCAAAATTAAAAATTTTTCCAGGCACAATGGTGCCTGTCTATAATCCTATCTACTCAGGAGACTGAATCAGGAGGATCCTGGAGTTCAGGAGTTTGAGCTTATCCCAGATAACAGAGCAAGACTCCCATCTCAAACCAAAACAAAAATTTAAATTATGTACATCAAAGGATGCCTTGAAGAGTGAAAAGACAATCCACTGAACAAAACAAAAGTATTTGGAAATCATTATCTGACAAGACATTTTTAAACAGAATATAAAGAACTTTTATAACCCAACAATAAAAAGACTAATAACCCCATTACAAAATGGGCAAAGGTCTGAAATAAACATTTCTCCAAAGAAGATGTATAAGTAGCCAAAATACACATGAAAAACTACCCAGATTTTTAACATTAATAGTCTTTAGGGAAATGCAAATCAAAATCATGATTACACATCATTTCAAACACACTAGGATGGCTAAAATAAAAAAGGAAAATTAAAAAAAAGACAGTAACTATGAAGATAAGGAAAAAGCAAAATCTTCAGACATTACTTGTAGGAAAGTAAAACAATGCAGCCATTTTTTAAAGCGTTTCAGTTTCTTAAAATGCCAGAAATTTTATGTGTATTTCCAAGAGAAATGAAAACACATACACACACACACAATAACTTTCATACAAATATATACAGCAGCATTAATCAAAGTAATCAAAAAGGAGAAACAACCCAAGTACCCATCAACTGAAGAAGGGATAAATTAATGTGGTATCTCATACAACAAAGTATTATGGCGCCATATAAAAGAATGAAGCACTGATATGTGCTACAACACGAGTGAATTTTGAAAATTTGCCAAGTGAAGGAAACCAGACACAAAAAGTCACATATTGTATGTCTGCATTTATGTGAAATGTCCAGAACAGTCAAATCCACAGACAGCCCTCTGTATCTGTGGGTTACAAATCTATGGATTCTACCCACCATGGATCAAAAATATTTTGGAAAAAATAATTAAATCTATACTGAATATGTACAAACCTTTTTCTTGCCAACATTCCCTACAAAAATTATTTTCATACTATTTACTGTGTATTGGGTATCAGAATACACAGTAGTCTACAGGTGGTTTAAAAGTATATGGGAAGAAGCTCACGCAAGATTATGTGCAAATCCTTGCCGTTTTATTTAGGAGATTCGCATTTTTGTATCTCGGAAGAGTTTTAGAACCAATCTTGAAGATAAAGACTGTCTTCAAAAAGCAGATTAGTGATAGCTTGGGCAGGGAAAGAAGGAAGCAGAAAGATGACCCTTAATGCATATGATGGTGAAAAAAGTTCTAAAAATGAGGCTAAAGGTCCTTGTCTATAACTGTGAATATATGAAAAATCACTGAACTGTATAATTAGGTGATTTTCATGGTATGCAATGCATACCTTAATAAAATTATAAGGAAAAAAAACCTCAGCAAAAGAAGCTAGATCCAAAAGATAGTTTACTATTTGAGTTCATGTATAAGTTCTTCAACAAGCAAAACTATAGTGATAGAAATCAGAGCGCAGTTGGCTGCAAGGGGAAACATGATGAGAGAACTTTCTGGGGTGATAAAAAAGGTGTATCAAATGGGTGAATACATTTGTCAAAATTCACTGAATGTCACATTTAAGATTTATATAATGTGTGCTGCATGAAAACTATACTTCATAAAAGCTAAATATAAAAGAAACATCTGCAACTGAGGTTTATAAAGTGAATATTCTTGGCTTATGACATTTCAGTGTTTAAGAAAAGGGGCCACTGTGTAAAGGGTCTCTAAGACCATCCCTAGGTTTACTGCTTTGTTAAGAAAACTTAAAGGTCTCAGCATACTGTCCTTCTCACAACTATGATCTACTACAGAGAAAGGATTTTAAAACATTAAATGAGCAAAGGGAAAAAGGCATATGCAGAAGAATCCAGAGGAAACCTGACAAGAGCTTCTAAGAATCCTCTTCACGTGGATGCACACAGGATGTGTTTAAGTTTCCTAGCACCAAAATGGGACAATACATGTGAAATGTTGTCAACCAATGAAACTCACTAGACACTCAGTGTCTGCAGTTTCTATTGGTAGTTGGTCACTTAAGCACTCTCTGCCTAGGACCCTAAGATTCCAGAAATTCCAAAGTAAAACAAGTGTTTAACATACAGTACATGGCTTGCAGTTTAAAAACCAGTGAGCCACTCTTACCACTGAGGAAATCCACGTCCCAGTGACAACCAAGGACCAAGCTTATGAGCAGGTCTGGACTACCAGACATTAGTCTGAGACCTGCTGTATCAACTGTTTCTGCTACAGGTATGGTATCTGTAACTTATACTCAAAGGTTCTAATAATAATAACCACCACAACACTAATGTGGAAAGAGGAAACAAAGCAAATGTGTCAAAACGATATTTTGTCAATCTGTATGAAGGGTTTACAGAGAGGAAGGGTTCTTTGTAACATTCTCACAATTCTGTTTACATTTGAGAATGTTATGATAAAAAGTAAAGAAAAAGTTACTGGAATGAGGGATTTTATCCCTTATGGGAAAACATTTCTAAATAACAAAGTATCTAGAAACAATTTCAATAAAAACATCTAGGCTTACCATAAACAAAACTACAAAATTAAGTAAAAATGAAATATTTTGAGTAAAAATGAAATATTTGAAGGGTCACACACCATGTTGCAAAATGCAAATATTAGATTTCAAAAAGATTTCAATTAGTCAAGGTTTTATGAATTGTGGTGGACCATCTGATTATCAGTCCACCACCCTCTGTCGCTTTCAGTCTAGACCTATTCCATGGGTTCATTCACATGGAGGATCTCTTCCCCCAGACCCTCACCATAAAATGATGAGGCCCCCTGGCTCAGAAATAAACACCCAACTCAAGTTGGACCAATCAGATAAGATATGAAAGAAACATACTTCTCCTAGGAAAATTATTTTTCCTAGCCTAGAAAAAATAAGTCTCAGGTAGCTAAGATCATTTTACATACCATGCAGGAAAACTAAGGGAGAGGACTGAAGTACACAAACAGGCAGAACCCAAAGACATGGGTACCTAGACAATATAATTAGAGTCCCCTGGATCTAGTCTTACCTGAAGCTATCATATCTCTGGAATACCCTTGAATTCTCACTGAGATAATTAATATCTTTTCCTTTTTTTTTTTTTGGCTTAAGCTAAAAATAGATTTTTGCCTCGTATGATCAAATCTTAACATGTAACAAAAAATTCTAAAAATAACAAAATTAATACAGATTATACAGGAAATATTACACTAGGTGAAACTACTATATACCTATGACATAGGTATAGACCTGTATACAATACACCTATACCAACAAGTATTATGAATTAATGAAGGATAAATTATTTCACAATCATCAGTACTGGGAAAATTAATTATTTGAAAAAAATAAAATGGAGCATCATCTCACATTACTTAATTACTCGAAATAGCCCAAATGAAAGACAAAAACACCAATACATACCTAGATTTTTTTCCAGCCATTGATGTCCTTCAATTAACTGGTCAATTAAGGCAAAATAATGTGAAGTAGCTTCATCAGGCATAACCCAGCCACCTGTCACAATTTCAAACTGACCTTTTCGTAGTAAACTAGGAAGACAAGATGAGGTTACATTAACAAACATAAATTCAAATAAAAAGCTAAAGTAAAATAAACATTCAAAAAGGCCTTTAAATGTAGCCAGAATTTATGCTAGTTGTAAAAACAAAATTTTAAACCAGTGAATGAATTTCAACTTTAGAGCTCCAGTGATAAAGCACCCCTACTAAAATGTCTTCGCTGACCATTCCTTTCCTAGGCAAAGTCATGCAGGTCACTTTGGAGGCTCCTTTCCACAAAGGTATAATTTCCCACACAGCTGCAAAGACTCTTAATGTCAGGAACCACATATGATTTATTTCTGAATCCTGAAAAGCACCTAGCAAGATGCTTTACTCGAGAGTACAGGCTTGATGAGCGCTTAATGGAGGGCTATTTTAAAAATGGTATTTGTTGCAGTACACCTATGCCAAAAAAATCAATATTTACTTTAGTACTTGTGACACTCAGAAGTTAATGAAGCAAACAACTCAAAACTAAGAATTGAACCACTTTCAGATTTAGTCAAAATGTAAGATATACAGTTTATTTCTCCTTATTGAATGAAAAGCTCTAATTTGTCTACCAGGTACTCCTTTGCCATAATACCACATAAGGTCAAAGACCCAAACCCTTTGTAAAAGTGAATTGTTTTAAGATGCTGCCTTTTTCTGATAAGAAAAAAATCACAAACCATTAAAATTTTAAAAGTGTCTAAGAAAATAAAAGTTAATAATTTACATGAATATCTTAGGCGTCAAAGACGTGTCAGCTTATGATAAAATGATTTGGACAATGACATAACAAAGAAAGAAGCAAGGAAGCTTTAATGAGTCTATACCTCTCTGGATGCACAAAGCTCACTGTGAAATACCAAGCCAAATATAGTCAAAGCAGACCAAAGGCACAAAAAAATAAAAAAATAAAAAATAGAAGTCCCAACATTAATACAACATCTGATTTACTAAAACACACGCAGGATCACATAACCGTGACAGAGTGGATAACAGAGTTTCTAAAAACATGAAAATGAATTAGACCTAAAAATTCCTTACATAAAATACAAAGAAGTGAGCTTTGTGTTGTTCTGGCGATTGCCTGATTTAGCCACAACCTAGAGGCCACAGACCTAATTTGTCCCCTATGCATTATGACCAATGCTGGCAACCTGAGACATCAGGACAGTTTAGAATTTAATCTGACCATGAAATGTAGAAACTCAACTTCAAATGACCCTAAAGATATGATTTTTGTCATCTACATCAATTTATATTTCGTTGCATACCTCCTGGGCCATAGACATGAATGATCTCCAAGGAATAGTCAATCAGTAAACAATCATAGTACATACTGCAGCTACTTTTCCCTGCTCTTTCTGTGAACCCTACATCCCTTCTGCTTCCCAGGATGCCCGAGATGCTTTGATGGTACACTAAGTCCTTATCTGTATATATGGTTAAAAACAAAGCCTCAGGCTGGAGCGGTAGCTCCGCAGTTATGGCACTTACGTGGCATGCGCAAGTACACGAGTTCAAACCCCAGCACTACGTACCCAATAAAGTCTCGGAGCAACAAAAAGCACATGAAAAACTAAACAAAAATAGTTTCTCTCTTCCTCTCTCTCTCTCTCTCTGTCCTCCTCTCTTTAAAAAAAAAAAAAAAAGCCTTTCACTAAGATGTTTTCCATCATTTTCCTCTCTATCTTTCCCAAACTGGCTGATTCCAACTTCCTTCCTATCTCAACTCAAATATAACTTACTCAGAGAAGTCTCCTTAAGCACCCAAACTAAATGAATACTTTCACTGTATCCCCTACACTATCACATCATGGTTTGTATCACAAATCAAAGTTACCTATTCATTACATGTCTCATCTCTCCTCTTCACTGCTACTACTCTTCATGAGAACACATGCTCTGAAAAAGCAGGGACTGGGCATCCTATTTTTTTCACATTTGCATGCCTGGCACTGAGAAGTTGGCTTTGAGCAATCAATCAATCAATGAGACTCTTAGTTTAAAATTAATAGGTACATAAAGTTTTTAATATTAGGTCCAGCTTTCAGACACATGCAAAATAAATTGGAAAAGGGTCAGTCATTTAGCATGAAGTTCTGATAATCAAGGTATGAAGAACTCTAAAATCTAGGTATGATACACTCTAAAATTTGCTAGTGGTAAGAAATGGAGGAGAAAGAAAAAAAGAAAGACATTTCCTGGAAAAGTATCAATAGAAATTAAGGAATGGTTGGAACTAAAGGAAAGGATTATAGCAAATATGACTTGAGATTCCAATTCCAGGTGTAATGGAGCAGTAATATTAATAAACCATCGAACAGAGTTGGGAAGGGAACTCACTTTGAAATAATGAATACAAACTCAGCCTGATATCAATGATTGCAAGACATCCAAAAGGAACTACTCCAATAAAAAAGTAAGCTTAGGAAAAGGAGCCATGTAAATTTAAGTTACGGAGTTGTGTGTGATGGTGAACGCCTGTAATCCCAGCAACTCGGGAGGCTGAGGCAGGAGGATTTCAAGTTTGAGGCCAGTCTTAGCAGCTTGGTAAGACCCTGTCTCAAAATAAAAAGGACTGCGGATATAGCCTGGTGGCAAAGCATCCCTGGGTTTGATACCCAATATCAAAAATGATTATAATAAGTAGGGGACTGAAAAAGGAGGAAATAGGGAAGGATGAGAAATATTAAAAAAAAAAAGAAATCAAAAGGATAGTCAAAGAACAAGTAGAAAGATAAGAGGAAAATGAAGTGCCAAATGTTAAATGAATTAATCTGTAAAAAATTCTAGAAAACAGTAATAAGAAGAAACCTGTCCTTGCAGTTGTTAGAAGGTGTTTAAAGTTACAGAGCTGCCCATGGAATAGATGTGGGACAGACTCTAAACTTGAGAAGATTTTTAAAATATTTATATTATTAATATAAACATCAAATTAGCAGGGAAAGAATGGATTATTATAGGGTTTTTGATATTTTTATTTCAAGTTTCCATCAAATTGATTTTAAACATACTCGGAAGAAAAAGCCAAGATGTTACATCATGGAAGCCTTGGGACTTACTGTCTAGAGCAGTATGCCACTACAGGTTTTTAAGAGAACGTATAAGTAGGTCAAAACAGGCACAAATAATGTCATAATAGCAGGCCAGAAAGAGCACAGCTTTCAGTTTTTCTTAACATAGTCTCTCTAATCAGACAGAACAAAACAATCAATGGAAGAAAACAAACAACAGAATTTTCAATATAAAGCAACAGCCTAAGTATTGTGACACCTAACAGAAACAATCAGGTTAGTGTACACCTCTTCAACTGAACTGCCTATTTTTCCTACTAATATAACCCTCTAAACCATCTGTAAGAATGTTTAAAAAAAATCACTAAACCAGAAGATTCTTACAGGCAGGGAAATTTGGTTTGATATAAAATATTTACCTTGTAAGACAAAAATACTTGCCCTGTGATCATTCAACAACAAAAAGAAAAGGCAGAAGCTTCTAAGCACACAAAATTGACCTGTATTCTAGAACATGCGATAAGCACTTAAACATCTGATGAATAAGAGAACAACAAATGATACCAGAAAAAGAGCAAAGTTATTGACCTAATTATTGAGACAGATAGCAATGATAATCATCATTTATGACAGTTACAAATATCAGAAATTGAATATCTTACAGAAACATTTCAGGAAACATATCTAAAAATATAAGTTATAACAGAAAAGCTATATGAGCCCACAAAAATTATCATACTTAAAATCACTACTATTAGTGAGAAGACAAAAATAAAATTAAGACAAATTATAACTGTATTTTTAAGACTTTAATAATTATAAATAAAGTAATGGGAAATAGCTATATCCACATACAAAATACTTTTTGAGGGGAGTGTACTAGGGATTTAATAACCCAGGGGAAATTTATCACTGAGCTACATACCCAGCCCTTTTTAATTTTTTTTTAAGACAGAGTCTTACTAAGTTTCTTAGGGCCTTGCTAAGTTGCAGAGGCTAGCCTCAAACCTGCTAATGCTCCTGTCTCAGCCTCCCAAGTCACTGGGATTGTAGGCGTGCACCACTGCATCTGGCCAGAAAATTTTACTTAGAACAAATACAGGCATATCAAAGTATTTCCATTCACTTGATGTTCAAAAGCATCAAATGAATGAACCAATTCTAAGAAAGGCAAAAGAAAACATAATCCCAAAAACATATGCCCCTCCCACAGGGTCCATTTCTTTGTTTCTACCAAGACACTGTCCAATTTCTGGCAAACTTTTTTTGCATGTACACTTCATGGTATTTCCTAGTAAACAGGAGATCCAGAGACAACAGCAAAAAGACAAGGAAAATGAAGGAAACAGAGCATATGCATGTAGTAAAACTCAGAAACTAGGCAATGTGAAAATTAACAAAACTCATGTTTCACTCTTTACAGTACTGAGTTGAGTTATGACTAATTAATGCATTTTTGTGTCTCTATTTCAATGCTGGGGGATTTGGTATAAAAACCTGTAAGGAAATAACTGATCAAAATTAAGCTGAGCATTTCTGTCACTACTCATTTTGCCGAGGATGCAGAATTTACACCTAAGAATTTACTGTAGAACACAAGAAGCAGTAAATCATTTTCTGCAAATGTCACTTCTTCCCCTCTGTAGACTCATCAGCCATTTGGAATGTGGTTACACACAGGAGGACACACTCAAAGAGCCTTTCTCCCTAATAGGGAAATAGTTACAGACAACTTAGTAGCAAACAATGCATCACCTAGCAAGCTTCAAAGAATCACAAATTAATTTCACATAAGACAATGAGATGAATTTGTAATCACACATTTGGGGAAATATGAAATAATACAAGATGACATACAGTGTTTCATCCGTAAATTTAAAAAGTAGTTAAATAGAAAACTCAAAAAGACAGAGGTTCCCAAAGAATAAATGTGTACCCTAAAAATATTTGCTAATCAGATTCATGGGAATTATCTGTATGAGAATAAAAATAAGATTTTTATTTTTAAAATTTTTCATAAAATAATTAGGGAAACTTGTATTTTTGAATACTGATGTCTATTAAAATTTCATGTATGAAGGCAAATGAGTCATCTCTCATCATTCCTTCTCCATTTTGTTCAAGACTTACCCCTTTCAGCTCTCAATCTGTGCTATCTGCCTAAAATTTCATAAAATGCCAAACTTTTCTCTCATAGCATTTACAACCAAAGGGAATTATACAACTGTATTTTTGCTGTCTTTTTCTTCCAGCAGACTGTAAGCTCCATGAGCACAGGAATCACATCTATTTCATGCACCATAACTTGGTATTCTTACATATAAAACTAAGAAAAGGGAACCAAAAATGTAAAAGAAAAAGTATATGAAGAAGGCATTTCAGAAATAAGAGGTTCCTAAAACTGATAAGTGCAATCTAAGGACATGCAAGCTGAAACTTCAAAAAGATGCCACATTTCACCTATCAGATTAGAAACACGAAAAAGTTGAATAATATATTGTGATTGTCAAGGTTATGCAGAAACAGGTATCCTTAAATACTACTGACAATATCAAATGACAATATAAAATGCATGCATACTTTTCCATGTTCTCTCAAAAAAAAAGTCAGAAAACATTTAGAGGTTTTTTTAAAAATGAAAGCACTATATACACTAAAGATAAAAGATTCATTAGGAAGAGACTAGAAATAAAACTATGTGGTAATCAATTGGGAGTAGTTAAATAAATTAAATCCCTTTCATTAAATAGACTTTATAAAAGATTCTCCAAGAAACTGTTTAAAATGCATGGTACAACACCGGTTAGGATAGCTATTGTTAAGAAAACAGCAAACAGGTGTTCATGAGGACATGGAGAAGGCAAACTGTACACCGCTTTGTGGGAATGTAAAATGGCACAGCCATTGTGGAAAACAGGACAGGGCTTCCTCAAAAATTTAAATGTAGAATCATCATATGATCTAGTAATCCTACTTCAGGGTATACACATAAAAGGATTGAAATAAAAGTCTCAAACAGACATTTGTATGCCAATGATCATAGCAGCATTACGCACAATGCTCAAAAGATAGAAACAACTCAAATGTCCATCAAAGGACAAATGGATAGACAAAATGTGCTACATACATACCATGAAATGTCATGCAGCCTCAGGGAGGAAGGAAGTTCTGACGCATGCTGTAACAGATGAACCAACACAAAAGGACAAATATTGCATAATACCTACTTAGGAGGTATCCAGAGTGATTACTTATAGAGACAGAGAGTAGAATGGCAGTTGTCAGCAGCTGGGACATAGGAACAGAGAGAAATGGGAATTACAGTTCAATGGGTACAAAATTTCAGTTTGAGATGGTAAAAGTTTTCTAGAAATGGATGGTGGTGATGGCTGAACAACAATGCGAATGTTTTAGTGCCACTGAACTGTAGGCTTAAAAATCTTTAAGAGGGTAAATTTTATGTTCTGCATTTTTGCCACAAGAAAAAACAGACCCATTCAAAAAAGCACAGCATAATGTGCCTAGCATGCTGTCATTTGCACAATACACATATGCATATTTATGTCTACAAACGTATGTCTCTATACATCTCTTTCCCTGTACACAAAATAAATGAGTGTAGTCAATTCCTTCCATGAGGAGAGAGAAATGACAAGTAAACAGGAGTGGCTGAGCACTTTATCTTTCATTGTATACTCTTCATATACATTTGGGCTTACATTTTAAAATAAAGGAAAAATGCTTTCTAAACTTCAAATGCTATCTCCTAAGCACTGAGAACAAAATTGTAGCTTGAAAAATCGTCATGATGTTTTAAGAATATTTCTCAGATGGTTCAATTAATAATTTCCACAAAGTTTTAATAATAGGGGATACAGTCTGATTTAAATATTTCAGTGCATAATAAATATTACTTCATAAAATATTCATTCAAAAAATTGAAAAACATGTAAGAAGCTAAAGAATAAAATTTTAAAACTCATTAATACCTTACTAAACATGCTCAAAGGGTTACGGTTGGCACAGTTTGCCATGAACATCTGTCCATTTCAGTGGAGACATACATCATGTTTATGGCTGTACTTTTATGAAGTATTTTAAATTGAGATATAACAACATACAATAAGTATATTCGCTTACTAATTTTGACAAATGCAATCAATATTAAAAATAATATACAGAATATTTCTACTAACTCATGAGTTCTCCCATGCCCCTTTCTAACCTATGTCCACCCACTATTTCCCCAAAAAACAGAATTCTGACATTCCGATTTCTATCACAATAAATCAGTTTAGTCTGTTCTCAATTTTCATTAAATGGAGTAATGGAAGGAATCATGCAACACTTATTCTTCTGTGTGTTTTGTTGTTGTTATTGTTCATTTTTTGCTTAATGTTTGTGAGATTCTTCCATATGACCATGTATTCGAGTACTTCATTATCTTTTACTGCTGAGTACTAGTCCATTGTCTGACACATTTTTTAATGCTCATTTTGTGAATGGATATTCGAACTCTTTCCAGTTTTGAAGTTGCTATGAAAATTATTCTACAAAAAAGTCTGCTCAGATCTTTTTATGAATACACTTTCATTTCTCCTGGGTAAATTCTAGGAGTAGAGTTCCTACATCACAAGGTACAGGTTGAAGTTTGGAAAGCTCTGTGAAGGCTTTTCACAAAGACACCCCATTTTATGCTCCCACCAGCAATAAGGGAAGGGTGCCAGCTGCGATACATTCTTGCCAACCCTTGTGGCCATCAGTATTTTTTACTTTAGCTGTTCTAAAGAGGTCTGAGATAGTACCATGTGGAAGTTTTCATTTGTATCTCCTTGATGGCCACACTTCACCCAGTCTCTGCATAAACATCCAGGCCCTGCTGCTGCAGCCTAATAAATTTCCAAGGGTTTGCACATACCACGGTCCTGCTAATTCCTGGTCCATGATCAAAACTACCTTAAGGTAGCCTGGAATAGCTTCCCTTCCCTCTGACATGCCCCCTTCCTTTTTTTGTAATTGAGGGAGGGATAGAAGGAGAGAGAGAGAAAAACAGAGAATCTATTTAGCTTTTCATCTGGGTCTTGTTTTTCTGACACTTAGTTGTGTATGTGGTGCTGGGGTTTGAATTTAGGTTCTCACGCATGCCAGGCCAAGTGCTGTAATCATCCTTCAGGTTTCTACTTAAATACCAGTTGCTTCCAAAACACCCTTCTTGCTCCACAGAGAAAACATTTTATTGGAATCCTGTGTTTAATTACAGTCTTACCTGTTCTTCCCTGAGGGCAGGGACCAGGCCCGTCTTGCTCTCCTGATACTGTTGAATGAATGGTAAGGCAAATGAGGAAAAGCTTTGGAGATGAAGGGATATTTCAGTTGAGTTTTGGGGAATTAAAAGGAGTGGAATTATATAGCTCATAAAAGAAAAATAAAATAACCAAATGGAACACATGGGCAAATTTTCAAGCAGCATAAAACAGCTTGTGCATGAGGTACCAACGTCGGCGGCTCAGTACTCACTCTGCCTATGAGTAGGGTGGGAAGCTGGAAGTGATTAGAGATAAAGGTGGACACGTGGGGGAATCTGAGAGAAAAAAACAGTATGTGTCAGGCAGAGAAGAATGGTCTGCACCTTTAAACACTGAAGTATGATAGCAACACTCTAAGTATAGAATGAACATCATCAGACTCGAATATTACAAATCTGCTGGCGAAATGGAAGACACTTGGAAATGGCACAGCTAGACTCAGTGAGATAATCTAGTGGTTTTCACAATAGTAGGAACAAGAGTAACGGGGATGAAAATGAGAGGTAGCCCTCATTTTCAGTATCTAGCCCTCATGGAACTGACAAGGCTAGATACTGACCAGATGTGGAAATACTGGCAGGGTGAAAGGCAGGGAACCGCAGGAGTTAGGAGCACTGATTCTGCAGCAAGGTTGCCTGGTTCTGTTCTAACTCCATACTTTATAGCTGGGTGTCATTAGGCATGTTGCTTAACTTCTCTGCCTCAGTCTTTCCAACAGGAGAATAAGGATAATAAAGGACCTTAATTAAAGAGAAAGCTAGGGGATCAACTAAATAAACACAAAAGTGCTTGGAACATGCCTTGGGTACACAAAACACGCTCAAGTGCTATTTCTTAGCAGCACATTAACCAGGAGGAAAAAAGAAGTCTAGGTTGGCGCTTCAGAAGTGGAAGCAGCCTAAATACTAAGTAATTAAACCAACAGTATGGACAAGCATGCAAAATGAAGAGACTGAGGGGGGTGTTACCCTACAGGCAAGAGCAGGATGCTTAGGAAGAAGAGAGAAGGAAATCACAGCAAGTTATTTTAGACCATGGCACACTGCAACAAGCCCTCTAATGGAATGCTAAGTACCTTTAGGCTGTTAACTCGATTCAAATCTGTACTGACTCTGAACTTCACAAGACACACTAACTTCTCATTCCTTTTTAAAATTTATAGAAACCTTTGATTAAATACCATAAAATCTGACCTGTATAAAATGCATAATAAATGAGTCCGTGTAAGAACATTAACAGTCCATTTTTCTAGAAAAACAAAAAATGTACATCTGAAAAGTTGGATTCTAATTATTTAAAAAAATAACAACAAATATTTCTGATTCCAAAAAAAAAAAAAAGAAAGTTGAGAGGACAGATTGAAAAGTTCCCTTCTACATGAACCTAGGAAAACAAGGATAAAAGAGGATGATTGCAGATTAGATGAATAAAAAGTCTGTATTCTTAGAAAAGAAATGAAACCCAGAAATGCCGTAGAGATGCGAAGTCTACACTAGCTGATGGATGTATCTGGAGCTTATTTTACACCCAAATGTGGACACGAAGAAGCTGGTCAGGACTTCTGGGAACATACAAAGTGTCCTAGGTTCCACCATTCAGAGGGTTTCTGCACCAACTACTAGCCTCACTAGCAGAAGCAAATGCAATGTAAAAACTGTTCCAAGGTCACAGAGCCCAGAAAGGAACAATAAACATGACATATGGTGGGTCCCAGTCAAGAGAAATGCTGAGGGTAATGCTTCAGCTGCTTGACTCTGAATAAGGGGTCATCTTTTATGTATTGTCAATATTATACAGTATTTAACTGCATTTAGGCAAAAATATCCAAACATGAAGCCTGAAACGTAAGTAAAAGAAGCACAGGCAAAGACTGTGCTGGTCATTTAATGGAAGGCAGATTCTTTTAAATCCACTGCAATATGTTACAAGTAGGTGCCATGACTATGATTGATTAGATGTTTCTGAGCCACCAAAAAAAAAAAAGTTAGATGTTGTTTGCATGGATCTCTTTAGTTAACTAGATTTTCATTTTTAAAGGCTTATAAAGCTAAATACTGCTCTTACACAGGGGAAGAATCAAACAAGTCATTGCTAAAATAGATTATGGGGATCACTTGAGTTATGTTTCTGTTAAGTTCCCACAATCATTTGGCATTCTTCAGGGACAATGAAAGCTTAGGTGGAACTCTGCTAGAATTAACAAGTTCTGCTCTGTAACAGCTAGCCTGAAAATTCAGGTACAGACATTTAATCCATAGCTCATCTTCAAAAAGGGGAAAACAAGCCATTATATAAGCATTATTTTAGTTGTCAAAAAATTTTTTTCGTTGGTAATGCCACTTAGTACAAACTAAGAATTTTGAATAATGAAAATCAATCTAAACATCTAATACCTTTTCCCCAAAATCTACAGATGTTGACTGTATTTAGGCATCTAACTCTAAGAATGTTTTGTTCAAGGAAGTAAGAAAAACAAATGCTGTTACCCTAGCTCCTCAGATAAATGTAATAAATGAATAAAAGTGAATGATTATCACCAGAAGGGAGAGACCTTTGAGCAAATACTGACCAGAAAACAAAGCTCAATGTTCTATTGTGGCTATAAAATAATTTTTTATTCAAGCACAGTGGCATCATTGTGATATCAGGCCTATATTTCCAGAGCCAAAAAAATCAGCTCTCAACAGTTGTAAGATTTAGCTAGATTCTAATTCGCACTGCACGCCCCCTTCCCCAAAATCCTACCATTCTCTATCATTAATATTGGGTTGAATCTGTGAAGAACTACCATTTTGGTACTTCTAAAGTAGTTAAATACTGGCAGTTTTATAAAGTTCAACCTAGCAAAACTGCCAGCAAAAATAGAATAAAAAGAGAAATTTACATCCAGGTAGAATCAAGACAAAGGGGATCATCCACATGTCATACAATTGGCAGCGTTTCTGACACGGTACAGGTGAAACTGATAGAATTCAACAAGTACTGACCCACAGCCACCCATATGAAAATCAGTATGGAGTCTCAAGTCACAAACATAGAAGATTGAGAGATAAGAATCTCCTTATCAAACACAGCAGGCAGAAAGCCCAGTTTTCTTCTGAGATAAATGGACTCTGTCCTATACTCTGACCTTCATATGGTCCACATCTCCAAAAAACTTACATCTCCTACCAAGCTAGATGCAGAAAACCAGCCCCATGCTCATAAGCTTCACCAAAGAAAGAGGGCATCCCTTCTCCAGATCTTCTAACAGCCCCAGTTCATCTCTTTCCCTCCCCCAACCTATATTTATCACCTGGGTTCCTTCCCTGGCTGCTAGATGCTGTATGCTCATGCACTCTTCCAGGAACTAGTTCTCCAACAAAGGAACTAAGGGGGAACACATCAGCTAACTTTTTCATTGGCAAGCCACAATACCTCTGGAGAGAAAATGTGTTGGGGAAAAGTTCCTGGGCAGGAAGAATCGAGGGTAAGACAAAGTCCGTCCATGCTCCTCAAAAGGCTGGAAGGAAATGAAGTCATGCTGCAGGGATGAAAGGGACCATGTCTAAGAACAACAGTCTCATAAATTCGAGGCGCAATGAGAAAGGACCTATAAACTTCTCCTCATGCCTGCTCCTCTGCTTTCCATCTGTCAGCCCTCACTTCACCCTGTAAATATGCAAAACCCTGGGAATTAATATGCTTATTAACTGTGCGCAGGTCACAGCTGACTTGTCTGACCCAGCTCAGGAAGTTGGTGGATTAGACTTCTCTTCTCTGCATGAGAAGCCATTTCCCAAAATGAAACCAGTGGAGTAGATGCCCATCCACCCGTCATAGTAAATACAGCAAGGAAAGGGTTTCAAGCATATTATACTCTGTGGGGAACAAATTGTAGGTATGACTAGAGTGAGTTTTGCTCAAGAATGAAAAAGGAGAAAATACTTAAACTTAAGGATAACAATAAGAACATAGAACTAAAGTTAAAATCAAGCATTTAAAGCCAGATAAGAATACAATAACTATCACATGGTACTGAATTTGCAGGGAGTTAAGAGAATCCTTCAGAAGTATCTCCCAAAAGACAGCAAACATAAGAAAGTAAAATAAAGCTGTGTGTGTAAAAGAGGCTAGACTCAATAAGCAGATAACTGAGTTCTAAAACAAATGAAACAAAAGCAGGAGTCAGGAAGTGCAAAAAACACGTTTGAGCTAATAGATGTTACATAGACCTAGATATATAACTTGGTGAATAGAGAACTTCATAGATAATTTTTTTTAATCTTAAAAGAATGTGAGCAGAGGATACAAAAAAGTTATCTTCAGTGAAGCACTATATAAGAAGGCTCTTTAAAGATGAAACAAACAAATTTTATAATTAACTCTCCTATTAAAAAGTGAGGACTCGGGGCTGGAGAGGTTGCTCAACAGAGCGCTTGCCTGGCATGTGCAAGGACAAGGGTTCAAACTCCAGCTCCACAGATACAACTAAGTGTCAAAGAAACAAAAGTCAGATGAAAAAAGTAAATAAATAAAATTGATTCTTTAAAAAAAAGAAAAATGAGGACTCAAGACAACATTAGAACTAAAAATTCCATACAGGTATACTCCAAATGGAAAATAAATAAGAGCCACTAATATGTACTGGGGATTTTTAATGTGCCATACATGTGTTAAACATCTTATTTGTATTAATTCAATCCTCACTTTAAAAGTCAAATAAAATAGATTCCGGTATCATTTCCTTTTGACAAATAAAGAAATTGTTGCACAGAGGTTAAGTAACATGCCCAAAGCAGGATCACTGAGAGCTACCAGGATTTGAATCCAGGTAGTCTGGATCCCTTGCCTTTTGAACTACCACTCAAAACTGGCTGTCCTTAAAGTATAAGGCAAAATGAAACAAATCAACAATAACAAAAGAGTGGTTGTGATAACAACATTTGCCATTAAAAAAGAGAAAAGACCGCAATCTCTTAATGTTGACAGATACAATTTAAGCTTGCAAGTGCCCAGAACCTCGCAATCCCTGCCTCCTTGGTGATGTTCAGGAAATGCCTGCTGAATGGATGAACAAATGAGCTACTAGAGACCCAAACAGATCAAGCAGGATAGAAAGGGGAAAACAAAAAATAAATAAATAAAAGGAAGCTGACAAGAGAAATGTTAGTTCCGCTACAGACACTTGTCTTAAAAATGGGAGTTTGTTCCAAAAGGATTGACTATTAGGAAAAAAAAATTTGCTTTGTTTATGTGCAATTTAGTCCCTGAGAAACACTAGGTGAAGGCAGATAACTATCCAGCTGAACTGAGCCCTGAAGGAATACACACACGTGCATGCCGAAAACATCCACCAGCTCCCTCCGTGCGTCATGTCAGGAGTCCACGCACTCCTCCACACCTGCTGTGTGCCTTGCCATCAGATTTCAAGAAACAACACTTACACCACAATTTCACGGTAACCCAAAATCTATATTCCTCCCAGCACCCACGTCCACAAGCAAATATCAGGTCTTTTTCAAGGTGAACAGATATATTTATTGTAGCATTTATGTACGACTTAGCTAATTTGATACATGGGGCTGGAGAGGCGGCTCAGAAGTTGGAGCACTTGCCTGGCATGCACAAGGACTCAGGTTCAAACCCCAGCACCAGTGTCTGAGAAACAAAGGCCAGATGGAAAAATAAATAAAACTGATTCTCTCCTCTCTGTCTCTCTCTCATTCTCTCCCTCTCTCTTAAAAAATAAATAAAAATAAAACTTTAAAATAAATTGGACATGCATCTTTATTAGGTTCCCTTTTTGAGGTTATTTTGAAAGTGTATGTAACTTATGGAGTCCTGTGGTGCTAAGCCCTAACCCAATTTTTTTCCATGAGCCCTGGGGGGTTTTTGCATGACTGTGCACATGTAGTTATTTTTAGGAATGTGTATGTTACCTGATAGTAGAACTAACTGTACATAGATGAAAACAGCAATTTTAAAATACTGGATTAGCAGATACCCATCAAAATTCACATTCTACAAATACCTCCTCTTCAAGCACCCTAGAAGGTTCTTCAGCCTTGGTCACATATTGTCACAAAGAAAAACTAAAAAAATTCCAAAGGAAAAAAGTGCACAGTTCATACTCTGTGACCACAAGACATTAAAACAAGTTTTTAATAAAGTATAATGGGAAAAAATAGCACTTTCAAGATAGAATTATTTTTCTAGCAAACTCTAGTCAAAGAGAAAACAGTAAGTATAGTTGAAGAATACTTATGGAAAAAATACAACAATGAGGAAATTATATATAAAAATTTAAAAGCTAGTTAGAACAGCGCTAAAAGGTAAGCATGCAGATAAAGGTACATTTCTTATTAAAATAAACGGACTGGCCCATTTAGCATTAGTGAAAACAGGCAGAAGAAATTAGGAAAGATGAAAGCAAAAAGATCAAGGTTAACAACCTAAAATACAAATAGATTCTGAGGGGAGTAGAGTTGAGTGAAACCAACAAAAGTAAGTAAACACTTTAGGTAATATAATAAAGATGAAGGAAAAAATCAGAAAAGAAGTAATTTTTTTAAAAAAGCATAAAATAACTATAGATGGGATAAATTCTTAAAAATATAAATAAATCTCAATAGAATTTCTATAAAATTACCTTTTAAAGAAAATATGAAGCACTATTTACACTCAGGAAGTAATGTAAGATCTAAACAAATGAGTGTTTTTAATGTCATAAAACAGTCCAGGAACTTTAAAAAATTAAAAAACAAAAACAAGTTCCATGTAGTTTTGCAAGACCATCCTTAATGTTTTAAAAGATTGCAAACTAGTAGGTAGCTATATCTAAACTAAAAATTCAGAAGGCAGGAGCTGTGGTCAAGCTGTAATCCCAGTAACTCTAGGAGGTGACATGAGGACCAGAAGTTCAAGATTAGCCTCAGCAACTTAGCAAGGCTCTAAGTAACTTAGCAAGACACTGTCTCAAAATAAAATGGGCTGGGGATGTGACTCGGTGGTTAAGCACCCCTGCATTCAATTTCTAGTACCAAAAAAGAAGACATCCGAAATTGGATCTGTATCTGTGCATATGCACACACCTATGTATGTTAATCTAATTGATTTAAAACATGAAATATAACACTTTGGAATTCTAGTTTATATTGAATAACTGGAGAAAATATCCTGACAACATGCATCTGGAATAGAAGAGTGGTTGACATTTTGACTATGGTGGTTACTAAGCTCATCCTGGTACTTCCAGAGCCTATATTCGATAATTACTGATAGGAATCAATTATCCCCCAAATTGTCATTAGATCTTTATGCCAATCTCCATCAAAATCCAAAGACTTTTTTTTTGGGAGGGGGGAGTAGGAAGAACTTAAATTAATTAAAAAGATTTATGGGAAATTAAATGATTATTCAATAAAATAATTTTTCAATATAGAAAAACAACAGAAGACTTAAAGTATCAGCTAATGAAGCATATCATAAAGCCACAACAATTATAGTCAAACAGAAAAAGTCCACTAAACAGGTCAGGAAGCCCAGCATTCAATGCTTATTTAAACAGGATAAAGATGACACTTCAAATCAGTAGAAAAGGATGAATTATTTAAATCTTTGAGAGATATCACATCATGCAAAGGCACAGTCTCCAGGTAAACAGCCTGGGCTGGATGGAATACTAGTGCTGCCACATTTAACAGAATGACCTCATTGAGTTAGCGCCCTTATCTGTAAAATGAGGGTAATGATTGTGCCTACTTAATAGAACGGTTGAAAGGATTATCAGTTGTGATTTGTAATCATGCTTAGAACAGTGACAACTGCAGTAAATATTATATAAATGATATTAAACAAGTAAAACAATCCATGATAACATAATTCTTAACTCCTAAGAGCAGGGATACTTGATAATCAGAAAACTACCTGTGATACCACACAGAAGTAAATGATTAGGGAGGTTTTAGACAATGAACAGTAAAAAATGAAACTAGGGGAAGGAAGGACTGTTTATGTAAATTTTAGAGTGGGGGAGATCTTTGTAACTATCACAGCAAAAGCTGTGTCACAAGAAAACAGATTACTAGATTTGATGACCAAAATTTTAAGTACATATCAAAGATTAATAATTATGAAAATAAAAACTTCAGAAAAAATATACCTCTACAAATGTATAAGAAAGAGAATAATCAAGTGATTCACAAAGAAAAATTAGTCTTTAAGAGAAATATGCAACAATATTAGCCATCAAAAGTACACTGGATGAAAGTTATTTTAATTGGTATTTTTAATTGCTAACTTTCATCACGTTGACCAAGGTCATCAAAAACTATATTATTGGCCGATAAGCTGAGAAATTGGTACATTTCTATACAGAAGATTCAAAAATACACTGAAACAACTTTTCCAGAAGTTGCCTTGATAATATGCTATAAAAAATTTTTTTAAATAATAAGCCCTTTTAACTTAGCAATTCCATTTCTAGGACAAAGTTAGAATGAGAATTTCAATGGAAAAGGTTCAATCTTTTTTTCACAGATGAACGAAAATCAATGAAAAACGGATATAGAGAAATATGTTAAATTTCAGAAATAAAGCTAAAAATTCACCTTCAAAAAATTAAATACTTGTTTCACTACATAATTAATTTTTTAATATCAGCAAATTTCAAAAAAGCTTTAAAACAAACCTTTTAACAGCTTCCTTCTTCTGAGCATCTATAATATCCCACCATTTTGAAAGGTAAGAGATTTCAGACCACATAAATTTCCGCCTTGAATCTTCTTTCAGCTTTATGACCATGTTATTAAAAATATACTGAGTCTTGTCTCTAAAGTAGTCATTGAAAGTCTTCAACCAACCTAAACCAAGACAAAAATATATCACAAAGGTCTGATTCACATGGCTGATTTCAACTCAGTCACAATCACTACATCACTTTTGGACACATTTAAAAATTTAACAAGTGTGTTCAATTAATGAAATTTCATTTTAGTTGACTTGAGACCCAAAAGTCAATGAACATTGAAAACAATAAACTCTAAAAACTGCACAAAAATTCAGAAAGAAATAAGAAAAATAAGATAACTTAAGCCACAAAGTAGTTACTTATATCTAAACAATTCATTTAATTACTTATCTCCAGGTTTAAGCAAAATTTTAATCTTAAAAATCCAAATAGTGTTAACAACTTGGCACTACTATTCCCATAATATAGAATCAAAACTATATCCTCTCATGCCGCATCTAAAATTTCCCACCCATTAAATAAGTTAAAATAGACAAAATTGGAAGCACAAAATATTACACTAATCGAACACCAAAGTATATACATCTGTATAGTTTTTTCAAAAAGGAGAACGCTAGTTGTCAACAACTTGATTCTCTGATTCTTTTCTTATACTTTTAAAAAATATCCTGGAAGTTTAGACTGAATACATTAGCAATCTGACTATGGGAAATATTTTTAACGAGACCCACAGGCCCAAACATAGCCTGGGATATAACACCTGACAAACATTAGCTGCTATTATTTTTATTATCATTATTTTCACCATCAGTCTTCAGCTGTCCTTTTCTCACTAGTACAATTAAACCAGGTAAAAGGGAAATAAAAGGAATTTCTAACATTTAATTTTTAAAAGTATATAATTAAAATATTTAAATTGTCCACATTTTATTCGTGGCCCACATGTTTAGCTTGCATCAAACTCAATCCCTGGCCTTATTATGGGTTAAACTGTGTCAGCATGTAACTACATTTAGAGATAAGGTCTTTAAGAAATAAACCCAAAATGACTGATACCATTGTCAAAAGAGGAGCCTAGGACACAGAGGGAAGACCAGGAGAACACAGAGGGAGAAGAAGGCCATCTACAAGCCAAGGAGAAAGAGGGCCCCAAAAGAAACCAATCCCAACATCATAATCTTGAACTTCTATCCTCCAGAACTGTGAGAAAAATAAATCTCAGCTGATTAAGCCACCACATAGCTCCTGATACTTTGCTAGAGCAGTCACGGTAAACTAATGCAGCCTTAGAAGAAATAGAGAGATTACGATGTGTAATATATCAAGTATCATCTTAACATTTAATTTAATATTCTCTACCTACCTATATACTACAATATTAAGCTGATTTCAAACATATTTAAGCAAATTTATTTCTGCCCCATGCTCTTACTACATATGTGTGATAAGGACCATGTGAATTACCTAAATGGCTTTACTAGAATTATCATCTTTAACATATTTCTATGTCTTTTACCTAAATTTTAGAAAAGGTCAAAACTTGTTGGGAACATGAGGCTCAGCTGGCTTGTAAGAATTGGTGGTAAACAACTCTAAGGGTTCCAGCTGGCTTGTAATTAGCAAATTGCCTGACCACATGACTAAGCTATTTGGCCACTCATTTGTTACAATTGGAGAAAGGTGTTTGCATTGTACCGTATTGGCTGTTGTAATGGATAAATAGAGTAGCAGCTAGTCAGGTAAAGCAAGCGGCCCAAGAAGGAAGTAGCCAGAGAAAGCAGCCAGAGAAGCAGCAGCCAAAGAAGCCAGAGAAAAGCAAGAAAGCAAGCAGCCGTGTCCTGAAGGGAGAAAGCAGAGAAGACGCATAGAACCGGAGAGATCAGCAGAGATGTCAGATCAGCAGCGGTAGAAGATGCAGGTCCCGTGTTCCAGCCGCCGGCGTTCGCCCCCTTGTTCCCGGCTCCCCAACCCGTCCTAACTCAGCCCCTCGGAGGATGGCCCAGCGTTGGGTCATTCTACCCGTTCCTCGCTCTGGAGTGCAGTGGGGAGCGACTCCTCGCCCCATCCCTGCCCTAACTCGGCCCCTCGGAGGACGGCTCACTAGGTCGTTCTGCCCGCTTCTCGCACAGGAACGCTGCAGGGAGCGACTCCTCTTCCCCCCCGTCCCCAGCCCTGTCCTGCTGGCACCCGGTTTCCAGTGTCTTGCTGGCCCCCCGGGGAACGGGGCTAAGGTCCCCCGAGGCCGTTCCACCTGCTCCCCACTCCAGAACCCAGGGGGGAGCGACAAAAACTAATTCCTAATTATTCTGCTAATGACTAAATTAAAGAATCATGAACAGATGAATGAATTCAAAATTAATTTGATAGAAAATTCCAATATCATGCATAAAATGCAAATTTAAAAGGACCAGTCTTTATAAAGATAAATAACTAAAAAGGTTGTTTTTAAGTATAACTATTTAGTTTCAACAGCTATAATTTGTTATGAACTAAGATTATTTCAAAGACTAGTTTATCCTCCGAGTTTTCATAGAGGAATCACAGTAACTGATTAATCCATTTTGCCTTCAACACTTCATTTGCCCTTCAACAATCATGTAGAAAATATGTCGAAGCTATTTACGTGAACCAAAATACAAGCTCAGAGATGTCAACTTAAAATCCTTCCATAAAACTCATCTATAATAGACACGAACACCACTACAATATAGCACAATTAATGAAGAATGAACTGAAAGACAGCCTCTTGCAGCTTCCAATATTGAGTAATATAACAGTAAATTAGTTTTTATTGCTCTTATACAATAGAGTAATCAAGTATTCCTTTTTACACTGAATTGGTTCTTTTTCTAAATCAATGTAAAAAACTACAATTGTATATTAACAAGAGACCAGATAGAATGTATTTTATGAAAACTTGTAGGAGATGAATTCTTGTAACATAAAATTATATTCCAACCTCTAGATTTAATAATCTTTGGACACTGAGTCACAAGTTGATTTACTTAAGTGGCCAATTCACATCTTTTTTCTTTCCCTTGAATACACTTGGAAATTGAAGCAGCGCTAGAAAAGCATTAAGAATACCTTTCAATGTACATGTTTTTACTCTAACCACTCTACCACCCATAAAATATCTAATAACTTTTTTTTTTAAAGAGAGAAGAGAGAGAACGAGAGAAACAACTTTATTGAATTTTTCACATGTCCTTTGTTGCTCCAACACTTAGTTGTGTACGTGGTGCTGGGGTTTGAACCCAGGTCCTCGTGCTTGTCAGGCAAGCGCCACCGCTCCAGCCCCTCTAATAACTATTTTAAATAAGTGGAGAAATGTCTAAAACAATGAGTTGAGTGAATAATTAGATGTTCTACAAAGCAGACATAAATCCAAATTCAATATACTATTTTTTAAAATTCTAAGTTATAAAATAAAATACTAATAAAGTTGAAAATTCTATTGCATATTTTCAATGTGTCAAAAATTTAAGTATCTATAATCACTGAAAAAATGACTTTTACATTTTGGACTCGAAGTGTGTGGAGATCTGATCATCTTAAGGAACACTTTTTGGGTACATGGGTACCACCCTAAGTACTAGGCAAGAAGTATTTGGGTCTGATCTGGAAAGATCTCCCCATTTGTTCTCCAACCATTCCACTTTACCTAGGATAAGACTATAGGGCAAAAAACTTACCCAGAGCCTGTCATGCCCTCTGGAGTACCCAGGGCCTAGAAATCTATGTCCAGACAGCACCACACATGCTCCTTCAAGCTCTCAGAGCCCTTCTATAAGTCCCTCCTCAAGAGGAAACCTACAACTAGGAACCTCCCTACCTGAGAAGGTCCAAGAGGCTGCAGTTTGTTGAAGTGTGGGCAGAGCACTGTGGTTTCTGCAGCCAAAGCTCCTCTTGATATGGGACAAGGCCAGGTCTGGGAGGAAAGAGGACTGGACTGCTCCCTTGGCTGAACTCTTCCCAGGCACACCATCACACTCCAGTGGGAAAGACCCACACCTGGTCTTCCAGATCACAGAGGAATTTCTATGTCTCCAGGCAGGACAAAAATCTGTTCTGTTTTTATTGTTGTTTTAAACAATTATTTTGATTTTTCACTTTTAAATAGTAAGACGCAGGGCATGTGGGGCTCCTCTTTGTACTTTTGCCCCAGATTCTGCAAATTTTTTTGTAGAAGGCCTGGGCACATACTACAAACCAAACTTCAACTCAGTCAATTCTCATGAATCTAGCAATTGGTGCAAATCTACAAAGGCAAGAGTTTAGTAAATATGTACATGAAGGAGGAATGAAATGTATAGCCAAAAGGACTGGGGGTAAAGCATGAGGAATAGAAATGCAAATTTATTAATTCAACTAGAAATGAAACCAAAGGTAAAAGATATTATTGGCTTGAGCATGTACACTATCTATTCTGAGGCTAACTAATTATCTTTGTCTTTTAGGTTTCCACAACATTAACATTTAAAAAGGTCTTGTCAGTCCTAAGATGATTTAAAACACTGATCCCTGAAAAGGCACCCTCCCCACAAAAAAGCATTCTTATTTGATCATGGTTTGGGCTGTGACAACAATGTCTGTTAATGAGAAGTTTAATTCCACTCAAAAGTTAAACTGGTGCCAGCTTTTGGGAAAGCACGGAAAGATTTTGAATAAAAATTAATTATATTCAGATAAGTAACAAACTAATAGTAAACATTTAAAACATTCAAATTAAGCTTTAAGCTGTCTGCATTTCAGTGAGAAAGTATTCTCAAATTTAAAACAGGCTTATACAGAAAGCTTCCTTACTTTAGAAATTAAGCTATTCTCTAGCAGCAAATGATCAACAGGTATCTTCCATCACTGGTGAATCCTTCAACTTCAACACCAAGTCTTATGTTTAAGGAGCAACCTATAATCTTAATTGGTATTACTATTACTTAAATATGCTCCTGTTTAATTCTAAGGTTTCTCTTGTAGATTAGGTCTGCTTTCCCCCCCTGATAAACTGTGTAAAAGTTTTAATTAACATTCTGGTTTATTCATTCAAAGGCATATTGAGCATCTAATAAGGGCAGGTAAGAAAGCAAAGCTAAATGAACACAATTTCTACAGTGAAAATATGAACAAAATGCCATGGAAATAAATAAAGTCCTAGAAGGAGAGAGATTTCAGCCTTCGATCAGTCATCATCTGGATACAGGGAAAAGCAAATAGAAAAGCACCAAACCTTGAGGATACGTGTTAACTTCCGGGTGCAGGAGGCAGTTGGGTACAGCTGCACCGTAGGTTACATGACAGAAATGGGGAAAAAAGAAACAGGAAAATAGAGTGGGGGACAGATATTAAAAATATTCGAAACCATTCTTGTTCTTACAGAAAATTAGGAGGAAGTTGAAGTTTTCAGATCTGCACTTCCAAAAATATCTGTACCAAGAGTATAAAGGATACACTTAAAAGGTAAACTAGAAACAGATACAGGAAATGAGACCGTTGTGATAATTCTGTCAGAAAATGGTTTCAAACTGCAGTGGAAATAGATATGCCAAGGGAAATAAGAAACCAAAGAAGCAAAATTAAGAGAACTTAGTAACTGACTCAAGTTTCATGAGAAGATAAGGAAAGACTTAAAGATGAGGCTGATGCTTCTAAAGACCTATTAAATCTCTGGAAACCTATAAACCTGCTGATCCCTCTAAATGCTTCTGAACTCAGGTTTCCAAAGTAAGATCACCTTTTTTGTACCGGTGACTCAGTATCATAGATTTCCAAGGCTATCAGCTTCACTCCCATTAGTTGTCAGATACAGTACTTTTAAATTCCTTTAAGGTGCCATCACTGGAAACTTTACTCCACACAAGAACCTATCTGCATTACCATTAGAACTGCGGGGATTTGGTTAATCCTGCAGCTGTGCATGTATAATGTCCAACTGTGAATCCTTACTGCATTGCTTTTTAAAGCGTCCTCTAAAAGACCTACATACCTTGAAATATGACACCTACAATTGTGAGATCAGCCTCCAAAGTAATTTCTAAATCTATGCAAGTCATCTGTGAGCATCGGTAACACCAACTACTACTTCAGGTCTAACACGTCTCCCCAAATAGAGCTCAGCTGCTTGAAATAATGAAAAAAGTGTCTGTAACGTAAGAGACGCTGTTAGAAGTAAAACAAAAAGTGATTTCCTTTAATGACTTAATCTTAGGGCACAAAAGGGAGACAGCCTTGTGGTCAGATAGTCTGCACAAATTACCAAGGTTTCATGAAGAACCCACTTTAAAAGCTGGAAAATACTGATTCAAAATCACTTCCTCATTGTAAAAAAATGTTGCAATGAGGAAAACCACTGACCCTCTCACATACTAATGTAGTATTTAAGGACAGAAACATTCATTTCAATACAAAAAGACAAGAAAAATCAGAAGGCAAAAAGGTTGAGAAATGGTGTGGTTGAGGTGTCCACTGTCACAACAGTTAACAACATCACTTTTATGATTAATAATACTAAAGCAGATGATATTTGACATGGCAATACTTAAAAAGACTTTCCTCCTAGATGCTCTAACTGTGGTTTCATGTTACCCACAAATGGCACTTACCATATTAAAGAACAGTTATGAGTCCTGGTTCCAGAGCTAAAATCACCTGGGTTCAAACCCAGTTCTGCCAGAGATTATTCAAACTCTCTCCTGCCTTTTACCTATGAAATAAAGGTAATAGTAGGACTCTCTCATAAAGCTGCCGAGAGAAGTAATGGATTGAATATACATAATAGGCCTAGAACAGTGCATGGAACATGGTAACTTCCTGAAGCTATCAGCCAATATTTTTATTACCAGGACACAGGTGAGTCCTGAAGCACCCAGGCTTGACAGATAGAGCTAAATGAAATGGAGGAAATCAGGAGATGTTTAATGACCACCTACATCTCTAGGAGTCACTGAACCTAAGTGTTCCTGTAAAGAGAGCCCAAACCATCTGCATTTTCTTCCTCTAAAAAAGAGCCTCAATACTCAAATTCTGGATATGTCTTAAAAGCAGAATTCTAGAGAGCCATATAATTAATTCTTAAATTCTCTTAACAATTAAGGTTGCTGAATAAAATACAGGATGCCAAGTTAGATTTGAATTCCATATGAATATTTAGTATGTTTCATGTGATATCTGGAACACACAGATTCACATACTAAAAAACTATCCATTGTTTATTAGAAATTCAAGTTTAACTGAAGTTACTGTATTTTTATTTGCTAAATCTGGCAATCTTCTTAACAATACAAAGTTCATATAAATGTACTAAATTAGCTGGGCACAATGGCACACACCTGGGAGGGAGGAGGATTGCAAGTTTGAGACAAGCCCCTCTCAAAATAAAAAACAAAAAGCTCAGTGGTAAAGTGCCCCTGGGATCAATCCCCCAGCACAAAAAAGGAAGAGGGAGTGAAAATGCTAAGTTGGCTAACGCCCATAAATCAACAAAAAAAGAAATAGAATCATTTGAATTAAAGTATCTTAAACAACATTATGGTTAATGGAAAAAACATGGATTTTAGAATCAGTCAAACCTGACCTTCAATTCACCAGCCTCTGAGAATTTATAACTGATTTTGGAACAAAGTACTTACTACATCCCTCCTCATCCTCACTGCTCTCACCTGTTAAATAAGGCTTAGTTTACCAATTTCCACTCCCCTGATGCAGGACAGGCAACAATGCTAGCTCTCAGCTTTTCCTCATACTGTGTAAGCTCCAGAAAATCAAATTTCCCAGCAGGGTTGTCAAAACCAAAGAATCTATTTCATTCTGTAGTAGCTAAACCAAAGAATGAACTCTCCAAACCATGTCCACACACAAACCTTTTCAGGTACTGACCATCTCATTCCAATTAGTACCTTCCTTTCACAACCAGACTTGTGTATCAAAGGCCTTTCATTTTATCCAACAATGGCTGGACCAGAACTGTTTTTAATCTCTGTACTTCACAGTATTCAAGTAGAAACGTGTGACTATAATATCACAGTGTGATTTCCTCACATTTTCATTCTGTTTTACAAACATTTTTAGAGTAAGGATTTATAAACAAATTCACTTCAAATTATTATATAATATTAAATAGAAAAAAGTCAGTCTTCTTAAATGAAAAATCTCATTCTATAAACAATTCTTTGAAAGAACTATGAGTGCACAAAAGAAAATTATTTTCCAGTTTAACTTGTGAGACTGTCTTCCTAATATTTTAGAGTCATACCACATGGGGGATTATTTTCTAATGTTCATTTTACAAATTGCTTAACTAACAATATGCTGTTCAGCCTTCCACTTAGCATACCTTATCTTTTCTCTACACACTGTGACTTCTCTGAAGGAAAATTAACTAAATATTTCAGCAGTTTAACTAGTGGGAAGCAAAGAATTAAGATTGTAGATACAGAGGTGCTGTAATTCTGTTTTAATCAGCTTATTAAACAGAACATGAACATGTATCAATCAACTAGCATTTAATTTCATGGTCTATGATTCAAAACTTTTCAAAAGCATAAAAAAGTACAAAGTTATCAGTATTTACCTAACAATTCCTTTCCAATTTTGTTTTAACTCATGTAAACCATTTAAATATTGTATGATAACTGTAACCTGTCCTTACAGACTGGAAGAAGACATAATTAGGAATTTTACTATAAGACAAATATATTTTTAAATTTACCTTTTCTTGCAGGATATTCCCAACTCACCCCAAAAGAAAAATATCTACACATATATATGGATACAGTTAGGGGATTAAACAAAGAAATCTCTTCAAAATTTATTTCAAATATTTCTATCTCCAACAGACATAAATCCATTGCTAAACTACTGAACTAAAGTTTGTTTTAAATTGTTGCTGCAAAAAATAAATCTCATTTAGAAAGTAAATTGCCTAATTACACATTCATTTAGGAGCATTCTACAAAAGATTTCCCATTACAGAGTCACATTTTGACTTGAAATGTATGTGCACATGCTTTTCCCTTTTTCCTGTATGGAAAATGTCATTTTCATGATATTTCAGAATAATTTACTTTATCAACGTTCTACTTTTGTTAAGGAATAGTGAAAATTAAGAAAAGTCAGTAAGTTCTTTTCTCTAGCATTTTGCTAGATGGCAAAAATAGCTTTAGTTTTAAAAGGTCTGTTTCTGACCATTATTTGTAACTCAAATGGAGAAGGGCCTGAAGGTCAAGGTCATTAACATTTTTTACTGACAAAAGATTCACCTGTGGTTGCTATGATACCTACACACAAATTCATTTATTGCAGTCAGAAATAGTTATTACAGCTGTCTTCTCACCAAACAACATAAAAATACAGTAGAAACTATAATGCAAACAAGCAAAAAGTCTAAAAAGGAAGGGGACTGCCTGCTCTGAGAGAACTTAGTATCTGCTGTTAGTATACAAAAGTACAAAGTACATTTTAAATAACACTTTTAAAAAAGGGAGTAGAAATAAGTACACATCAGAAAGGAAAGGTGTTAAAGAAAAATACAGATCAAGAAGCAAGTCAAATGTTTTAAACTTGTCTGGAAAGTTAAATTCATTAGTCCCTTGACTGACTTAACTGAATTGAAATAATTCGGAACTCTATGCTACTTCTCTAGGCATTCCACACACGAAGATTTAATAAGAATGCCAGACCTTACAGGGTTTACACTCTAGGAGCACACCAATAAAAAGTGCTATAAATACCTAAATCTTTGTATATGTGCAAGTTTGGGTGTGTGTGCAGTGTGAGCACGTGGTGGAGGAAAATGCAGACAGGTCAGTGATGTTCAGCAATCACTACGTGTAAATACTGGGCTAGGCATGAGAACAGAGTTTCACAGGAGACACACCTTCTCTGCCACTCATGCTTACCCTAGCGGGACACCCAAGTAAGATGACAGGAGGCAGTGTGGTGCCCCCTATTACCTGTGTAACCTTGGCAAAGTGATTAACACCTTTACCATGAATAGCGGCACCAACCTTCAAGGGTTATTGTAAGCATGAGAAACTTGTAAAACATTCGGCACCCTGCCAGGTAAACCAGACTTTATCCTTACAGTTAAGTGCCCACGTTATAAAATAACACAAAATGAGTTTAGTAGAAATTAAGGATGGCAGATAAGGAGCAAAGGTCTTAAAAAATTATCAAAAAGGGAGAAGGGCACTTAAATCATATGTCCAAACTTAAAGCTATAAGTTATATTATCACATAAATAGAAAGGAATAGGTGCCAATAAACTACTGAGAAAGAATATAAATACCAGACAGATGTATACTGGGTGTAAAAGAAACCTTCAAAGTACCAAGTGAATAATGGTGCTCCGATAATAATGACAAAATTGAGATATTCAGAAAATTAACAAAAGAAGTCCCTCAACAGAAGTCTTCAGAAACGAATTCCAATAAAATGCTGCAACTAAATTCATTGGGGGTTCACTCTGTGCTGAGTACTCACTACCAAATAAACACATCAAATCGTAAGCCCCACTAGTATTGTAGCAATTTCCCTTGGCCTTGAAGGAAAGCAAATCTCTGGCCCCAAAAAATAAAAGCCATCATACGAAATAACAATAATGATGTAGTAACAACAGTACATATGTGCCATACATCATTCCCTTACATTTCACCCTATGAAGCAGACACTACTCTCCAGGTTCTACCAGAGAAAAAACTTAGCCTCAAAGGGATTAAGTCATCTCACACTGATATGCAGATCTGGGATACATCCCCCTGTGGGCCTAACTGATACCAATGACCATCAAGCCTCCTAAACCCCTTCACACTGCTTCTCCAAGTTAAAGATTCAAACTTTCCCATGAGACCCTGCCTTTTGGGAGTAGAGTTTATTGACAGGAAATAATTCTCCTGAACAATATTTGACCAGCAGCTACGAAAATGAACTACCAGTACCCTTAATTGTGTACAACTTTCACCTGCAAAAGCTGTCTTTCTTTTATGTTTATTTCACACCACACAAATATATTCTTGAATGGCACTTAAGTTGATAAAATGAAAACACTAGAACACAACAAAATTAAAGGAATATATTACTGTTAAAAGAGAATAATGTCTCAAAAAAGTGAGAAGTAGTCAGGCACGGTGGCACACACCTATAATTCCAGTTGCTCAAGAGGCTGAGGCAGGAGGATCACAAGTTCAAAGCCAGCCTCAGCAACTTTGTGAGGCCCTAAGCAATTTAGTGAGACCCCATCTCAGAATAAAAAATAAAAAGGGATAGGGATGTTGCTCAGTGGTCAAGCACCTGGGTTCAATCCCTGATCCAAAAAAGAAAAAAAAATTGAGAAGTTAGCTGTACCAGATTCTCATTAAAGGACTCTGGGTCTAAAAGAACTTGACAACTTCTTTTTTGAAGTGCAAATTTTACCTGGGTCATTATGGGAATGAGGCACCACAAAGACTTGAAGGGGCTCATCGTTCCAATCATTAGCTCCATACTTAATGTCAAATCCTTGCTTCCAAACTCCACCATCTGGATTATCAAAAGGAATTAGATTGTAAATATCCAACATCTAAAAATATAAAAAAAGAAAATTTAAAGTTTAAACGTTAATTTACACTTAATGTTGGTAAATATTTGCTCAAAATTACCCAACGCTGTACCCTGCACATATCTTTTATAACACAAAATTATTTCTGTAGAAATTAACTGAAAAGTTTAAGGCACCAAAGGCCTGAAACACTGATTGTGCTACTAACTATCCCGGTAAATAATCCTGTCATCTGCTTCTAATAAACACAATTTCACTCAATTCTTTCTTCCCCTACTTTACTTGCCAATACAATTTAACAGAAATTTATAGGTCCAAAACAAAAACATTTCTCAGAAAATTTGATTATAACTGAATATTTCGGCATTTTCAAACAGAACTGAAAATGTGTTTCACATTTGGGTTTTGTTTATGTTTTAATCACCTATATTTTTAAAATCTATATCTGATGACAATGCATCTTATTCTTCTAACATGTTTACATTTTTATTCTAAAAATAAGTTACAACAGGATCAACTATGCATAACCATTTAAAAATTGAAAAAAAATAATTAACTGAGATTGAGCTTTGAAGTATGTTTTCTATACAGGGCTTGGTGGCACACACGTATAATCCCAGCTGCCCAGGAAGCTATGGCAGTAGGATCCCTTGAGCCCAAGAGTTGAAGTCCAGCCTGGGCAACGTAGCTAAAACCCATTTCAAAAAACAAACAAACATTCTCTAGCTTTCTGATGCAATATTCCTTCCAGCTAACAATCTATTTGGACACAAAGGAAAAAATATTGCCCCCCCAAAAAAAACCCTAGAATTTTACTTTCATTCATCGTTCTCTCCATAATGCTAACTATGACAAACACAACCATTTACAAAATTTAAATTATATTAAAATTAGACAGCTAAATTTTCTTAATATATAAACATCACAAAAACATTTTAAAATGCCAGAAACAATAAATAATAAGTGATTACAAAATATTTTAAGGCAATAATATCTCTCTATGGAGTTCATGCCTTTAATAAATAAAATAAAACCCTTCCAAGGATAAGCCAACCAATCTTTGGGAACCAGCTGGGAAGGAGGAAGCATGAGCAGTCTCTGCTATTCCTTCTGGTTCTTTACTAGCCACTACAGCTATCCCAGAATCCTCGTGCCTTGCTCTTCCAGCAGTGTGGCTGCTCTGCAACTCCTTTCTGCCTAGCCCACATTTAGATCACACACCTACCAAAAAAAAAAAATAGCTTTGCTGTTCCCTCAGCATGGCTCACAAGGCCACTTACTTACGTAGTGCTCATAAACCAAAATGAGGTCAAGCCTCACAGAAAGAGATAACCCTGCCACACACCAGATTCTGATCCTATCTGACTCTGTCCACACATTAGCTGGTAGGCTGCAGGTGCAAGGCCTGGCTAGCTCCACCGTCCCCAGCTCCCAGCTTGGCTTATGAGCCATGCTCTCAAGATCATATCATGTTCTGTGCCTGCAGAAATTAGTGAAAAATATCAGTCTAAAGCCAGACTTGAAGCCAATTTTGTCCAACTTTAAAATATGCACCCTTTAGGGGCCCCCTGCCCAGAGTTCCAGTTTCTGGTCTAAAGCACAAGGTTAAACATAGCCCTTGGCTAACTTGCAGGGCAGAGCCAATAGGAGTGACACACCCAAAGTTTAGGAAAGAAGTCCTTTCTGACCCTGGTTTTCAACTCCAGTACCCTCTAGAACAACATTGTCCAAGGGAAAGATAATACAAGCCAAATATGTAATTTTTAATTTTCTAGGAAAAGGAAACAGAAGAAATTAATTTTAATAATATATTTTACTTAACCATGTACCCAGAAGATTATCAATTCAATGTGTAACCAATTTGTATAAATGAATTAAGACACTTTACATGCTTAAGTCTGAAACAGTCTCTGGGCTTACATTACTTAGAGAGCACATCATGTTCAATTAGCCACACTGCAAATGCTCGGCAGCCACATGTGGATGGCACCTTCCATATTGTACAGCGCAGCTCTAGAATGTCCCTCTCCCCACAAACGAATATTCCATAAAAAATACCTAATCCTACACTGTATGAGAGGAGATATACAGTGAGAGCTGGGCTTCTCTTATATTTTCCAAAGGAATAAAGACAATCTCTTGGGTAAAATTGAATCTCTGATGGTTTAAACCATTACAGGAAATAAGAATAGAAAAGCATACAAATAGGCCATTTTCAAAAGAAAACAGAGCAACACAAAATTCCAAAATTTTATCACTAAAAAATCTGATAGATCAAATCACAATGCAAAAAGAGAAACTGGAATCCAGAGTTTAAAGAACTGTTAAAAACAGATGCCAAATCAAACCTAAAAACAAAAATGGCTCATGATTATTAATGAATATTTATATTACCTGCACATCAGGATGCTGACTTCCACTCTGTGACACAGATAGACAATCTTCAGGGTCAACCTGAAGGGGTAACTGTGATTGCAGAAGATGGGAGACAGCACCTTGGCCGAAAATGCCTGGTGAACTTTTTGAACCATCCTCCACAGACTCACTCAAATTGATGACTGAGTCTCTAATATTTGAGATGATCTCATTATTCTCTGCTAGTAAACGTTCCAAATGGTCTATTCTTTCTTGTAATACTGAGAGCTGGACCTGTAATAAAAAAGAAAAAGGCAGCTACATGAAACACTAATATAGCTCTGCCGAGGCTCACACATTTTTTTTATAAGTGGGATCACAGAAAGAATAAACAGCTGACATAAATGAAACGATTTTTAGCAGAAAATCTTTTCCATAGATAAAATCTTCATTTAATAATATTTTAAAACGTGCAACAGAACAACCACAAATATTTTGATATTCATTTTCTACTCTCTCCAAACTCAGTCCTAGAAGATTTCTAAGTCTCCGAAATTACTAAGTACAACAGCATTTTATATTCAGGTTTAAAATTTTAAATTTCAGTATAAGTGATTTGAGTTCCTTACACAGGTCCAAAAGTATGACCCTGAAAAAGATCATTCCATCTGAATTTGTTAACACTAGCGGACAATTCTAAATAAGAAACATCAGCTATTTAAAACTCAGTTCATCATCTCTCAAACAGCCACAAATAAGAACATCCTCCAAGTACCACAGCATCAGTAATACCTCAGCTTACAAAAGCAAGGATAATCTTTGTCCTATTCACCCCTATATCCTAGATTCCAACTCTACAGTATATACTTGTTTATTTGTTGAATAGCCCTCATATTTCTGTAATGCAACAATAATTCTTTAGTGAAAACCCACTGTGTCAGGCACAATGCTACATGCTGGGAAGACAGATATACTTAAGATATATGCCCTTGACTTTGAATACACAAGGTGACATTGTAAGCAACACCCACTACCCATGTCCTAGCAAGTTCACATTAAGGTTTAAAAAACAACATCTGCAGGGTGACCAAACAACTCCAGACATCAGTCAATGGAACAGACAAGGTGGCATAAAGAAAAGAAGGGAAAAGAGCACAGAAAACACCTTAAAAAGTAGGGGATTGGTCAAGAGGTAGATCTACATCATGGAATAGTCGTTGGCCACTAAAATTCAAATGTACAAATTTTTTAAAATACAAATACAAAAAAAGGTATTTTCAGGAGATAGAGTGGAGAGAATTATTAAAATATATGTATGAAAAAAGTGTGTATGACATGCTACACTTTTGGGAAAACACACATGAAAAATACCAAGATGGTTAAAAACTCGTTACATTTATATCTTTCTTAGCATTTTGTAATGCTGGAGTAGGATGGGATGCGATATACAAGAACTGCACTCACAGGTTACGGGTCAGTTCTAAAAGCAGGAGAGAAGAGACTGAGATCTACCAAGAGAAGGCCAGTCACTTGAGCACACTGCCAGAATGGCCAGAAGTCTGAAGAAACTAGAAAAGAAATTTTGGAATAAGTAAAAAAAAATAGCCAAAAGTAGCAGGGAATTATCTTGTGGGGAGGGGGCACAATGTTGGGGCCAAATAAGCAAATCCTTATTTATAAAGAAGTAAAGGCACAAGACAACAAAGTGCTTCCAGATCCGAAAGACGTTCCCACAGATCTGTACGCAAACAGATCCCTACAACATCAAAACTGTCAGTCCCTGAAAGCAGCTGTCACTCTAGGGTGGTGTAGTAAGTCACCAAAGGGCAGAACTCTGAAGCCTCTTCACTTGAATATGCAGACACAGGAAGTGCAAGGCTTTAGCATAGATCTGTTCCTGCAAAGGCAGCAATAAGCAAGAAAGAATACACATCAGTTTACATCTGGAAATGGCACAGTTTAAAGGAACTTGAAGGATCAGTGCAACACCAGTTCAGCCATCAGCCAGACAAGCTGGTGAACCATGTGGATTCCATATCAACAAAACTGGCAAGCACTATCATACTCTAAACCCTTCTTTGTAATTACACATCAGTTTGGTTATGAGTGGCTCTCCATGGAAAGAACAAAAGATGTCCTCTGGCATAACCCAAAGTTCAACCCAAGAAGGCAAAAACATTTTGAGTCAGGTACACAGTGCATATCTTTCTAAACAGACATGCTGTCAAAGGTTGACCAAAACAAGGGGAAAACCTTTTTCAATATCACAGTACCATGGACTGTGGCCTTCTGAAGTCACTTCTGATAAGATTCTGTTGAATATTTCCAGTGCTGAAGACACAAATGCATTTCAGTGTTACAATTTCTGCTGTAGCAGGTAACAGACAATTAAGTTCTTATTCCAAGCAGAATTACAATTAGTTGATTTGTCTAACCTTTAATAAAACTACACACCTCCATGAAAAAAAAAAGACCTTGGCTTAGTCTACACCATGATGACCATCTTTAACCAAGAACATATTTTATTTTCTTTGCTATTGGTGGAGGACAGTCATATGATTAAAATGCCATGATCACAGAGCTTTTGAAGATGCCATGTTTTATCTTGTGCTTAAGGTGTTACAATATTATAATTTTAATACATGGTTGTCAGATCTTAATACATTTCTTCAGATCTTTCTGTGCTTTGACAAAAAGATCTTTGAGGCCCATACACACAGCAAAACTATCTATAATTCAACAACTATACATGAGAAAGAAAAGAACCCTTCCCAGGAATGTTTTTACTGTGGCCTTGGTCCCATAATCAATGGACAAAAGTATTATTCAAAATAAATATTATAGGAAGTGTTTCATGGGGAGAGATCATACAAACATTAAAGATAACTTGTACTCTCATTGTAGCTCTAAAGACACAATTAATGATCAGTACCTGGAATTATGCACTAAGTTAAGTGCATGGAGAAAACTGTGGCCTGGGGAATATGTCAGCATAATGATATAATGAAAGTCATTTTTTAAATTATATTATGCAATGGAATAAAGTCTCCCTTCAAACAGCAAAATTCTTAACATTCATCTTATCAGCAAATCCTATATAGATGAGAGAGGAATGGTCCAAACTTTAAAGGATGCATGTGTGGTCTGCATTAAAGAAACAAATCATAGGTAAGTTCCAATTATGTTGATAAGTTGAAGAATACAGATAGCAATATTGGAAAATCACTTGTGAGAAAACCACTTCATTCTTTGACTTGCTAATCAGTTTTATAGGGAGGCCACCAGGGCTGCACTACTGGAGAGTGGGGAAGTAGGTCATATTTGATTCTCTCTGCTACTGGTCAGAGAAAAATGGAGCAAAAAATCAGATATCAAAGACATTTGAGAGAGTGAATTTAGAGACTGCCACAAAGTAGAATAGGAACAGTACCCACTCAGCCCTATGAGCAAAACCCATGACTGTATCAACAACTAAATCTAAGGTTATTACATAATTATTTGCCCTAGGAAAGACAATAGCTGCTGGGAATTGGAGTCCCTTGATCACTCAAGCACAGCTGAATGTGCACAGCTTCTCTTCCTCACTGTTACACCTGAAAAAAAAATGTGTCTTCCCCTTTCCCTAGCTGCTGCTGACTTCCAATCCATCCCTCTCAATTGCTCAAAGGCTTTGTTCTTTTGGTTAAACCCTCTCGATGCTGCTCCATCAAACTCGCCTTTTAAAGCAATTCATTCTCAAGTAGTTCAACATGTTCTATTATATGAAACTGACATTCTCATAGGTCAAAAATAGTGAAATATCACCAATTCTGTATTCTATATTCTTATATAATATTATAACCTATTTAAATTTTTAAGTCAATCAAACTCCTATGCTTCCTTAACTCATGGGATGACTGATTGTTGGTGTCAACTTGACTGAACTAAGGGATACAGAGAGCTGCTAAAGCATTAATTGTTCTCTTGTTTCAGCAAGGGACCCCCTTTCCTCTTCTGATGGAAACCCCAGTGGCTTGGCACTGATTAGAACAATTGGGCTACCCCAGGTGTATCTGTGAAGGTGATTCCAGAGGGGACTGATGGAAGAGTCATTAGACTGAGTGAGGAAGATACACCCTCAACATTGGCTGACACCATCCAATCAGCTGAGTGCTGAATGGAACAAACAGGCAAACAAAAGGCAAATCCTTATTCTCTCTTCTAGAACCAGCCTCTCCTCCTGTCTTGGAATGCCAAAACTCCAGATTCTCCAGCCTTTGAATCTAAGACTCACAGAAGCAACCCCCCAAACTCTCAAGCCTTGGATCTCAGTCTGAGAATTACACCATCAGCTTCCTAGGTTCAGAGCCCATGGACCCTGAATGCGCCACACTGCCAGTTTCTCTGGTTCTCAAGTTTACAATGGCCTATTGTGAGGTTTGTCAGTCTCCATAACTAAATGAACCAATTCTCTTAATAAACACTTTCTCTCGCTCTCCGTATATACGTGTGTATGCATGTGTGTTTGTGTGTATGCAGATATCTTACCCTTCACGGACATACAGAGATTATCAAGAATCTCTATGAGCTGTCCTTCCTTCCTATAAACTCCCATTCATTCTATCTGTCCATTCCAATCAACACCTATCACTCTATGTAAACTGCCCTTGTAAAGTCCCCAAAGCCTCCTACATTTCAAGCCCAAATGAAGAGCACTGTCCCCTGACCTTAGTCATCATCTCAAGGAATATGTGGCACAGTAAAAACACTCCTTCCTCCTGCAAAAATCTTATTCTCAGGATAACATGTCCTTAGTTTTCATCCTATCGACTATTTGTCAGTCTCCTTAGCTGGCTCCTTCTCTACCCAATCTCTAAATGTTAGAGAGCTCAAGGTTAGCTGCTAAGCCCTGTTACCTCTCCACACTGTCTGACATGATCTCATCCATTGCATGATTTAAATTCCCTGATTGTAATGATGTCTCACATATTTATATTTCTCCTCTAAAAATCAGATCCATATATTCAAACACCTGACATCTCTATTTGAGCTTCAAAATGAAATCCAAAACACCTGTACCACAAGCCTCTTCAGTCCTCAAGACTCCAATGCCTTTAATCTCCACCTGGTTAGGCACCCTCGAAATCTTGGTGTGATACTCCTTCCTCACAATGCTCACACACCCAACCTATTATATAAGCTCTTTCCATCTTACCTCTAAAATAACTCATTGAGTCAGTCAACCTCTCTCCCTTGGGACTCCTAACAGCCTGCTTGAAATAACAATAATCTCTCCTCGTCTAGTGCAGAAGCTTCCTGATTTCCCACTTACATGCTTACATCTTTCGACACATGCCTTTACTCAGCTACAACACCTTTCTTAGCATCCAGTGCTGGTTTCTTAATTCAGTTAGAATAAATAAAACACCTACATTGCAATCACACCCCAGTCAACAAGAACAAGCAACTGCTCCCTCTTATCTTCTTCCTAACTGCATCCCAGTTCCAAGCCAGCTCCTACCCACCACATCTCCATACCTTATACATGTCTTTTTTTAATGCAATGCTTCAGCTCTCACCCCAATTCACCTCTGCAGAACCTTCTGAGCCAGCCTATCTAATATAGGCCTCCTCATCTATTCTCTATCTCAACTGCTATTTTCCTCCACAACATATTACAATTATCTATTTTATTCATATATTACTTCCACCTTTTCATTATTACTATATGGACCTCTATGTTGAGAAGAGGCACCATAGCTGTTTTGCTCCTCCTGGCACCCTAATGCCCAGCACAACGTCTGGTTGGTACACAGGACGATCTCAAATATTTGAAGGAGGAAGAAAAAAGAGGAAGAGGAGCAGAAGACAAAAACAGTATTCAACATTTTCTTGAACAAGGAAGGCCTAATACAAATCCCACACCAAAAATAAAAATAAATTTTCAAATAAAAACAAAACTAACAATTTTTAAGAAAGGAATTTTTTGAAAAAAAAAAATCTTCACTGTATCCCTTTCATTTCTTACCCAAAAAGTTGATAAGAAGATCATGGAAAGGAAAGCCCTAAGTAATAGGATAGTCTTCATGGATTTTTTAGGAAATGATATAGAATCTGACCTAAGTTTGGTCACATGATGACAATTATGACCTCATGAGCAGGGTAGAATACAGTGACTCCCTTTCTATGGTAAAGATTATGGATTCTTTACAGTCCAACCAAAAGTTTTCAACTTTCACTAGCCACAACTTAATGGTTATGATTTTTCAATTGATGTGGGCAATACAGGGACTTTGGGAAAGGAACCTCAAAATAATTTTGGAATGTTTCCTACCATAGTAATGATATAAGATCTGCATTCAATCAAATCAAATTTCTAGTTTAGAGAACTTTAGATGAAATATTAGTACACATTTATAACATCACCAATGGTATCATTCAAAAGAAACAAACCTTAACCCCAATGCCCCAATGTATATGTATCTGATCTATCTTACCTTTTATTTATGCTTTTTTATCCCTTCAAATCTAATTCTGTTAGACTGGGCATATCACCCCACTCCATCAAGATCTTCCTGAACATCGATTCTGTCATTAAATGTGCCATAACATAACAGCAAATAATTATGATCTTTATCTCTAGTGACTTTCTTCACCAGATTAAGACATGCTAGCTAAATGATTAAACATGATGGCTCTGGTTGGTTCAATTATTTGTGTTCCAATCCTAGCTTTGGCAATTACCTCTTTGAGGAAGTAACTTTTCTCAGCCTATTTCCTTATCAACAATATGCAGATTCTAATACCCATTGCCTGGAATAACTGTGAAAGAACAGTACAGAAACTGCCACCAACTAATCACGGCAGAAGGTATGATTATGGCTGCTGCTACAACAATAAAAATATAGCTTTCTAAAAATTACTTTAAAGGATATAACATACATCTGTAGAAATAGCAGCATCATGAATAAGAGCAGACTTTAAAGTCAAGCCAAATTTGAATTCTGGTTCCATACCAACAGGCCATGCAACACTGAGGTTTCATAACTTCTCTGTACCTCAGTCTCCTCATTTATAAAATAGGGATAATAAATAACACCTAACTCAGAGGGTTATTATAACAATTAAGCATATGCAAATCAGTTTAAATAGTGCCTGCTGAGGTAAGCAGAATAATAGTGAGTCAAGGACATCTGAGTCCTAATTCTTTTTTTTTTTTTTAAAGAGAGAGGGACAGTGAGAGAGATAGAGAAAGAGAGAAACAACTTTATTTAGTTTTTCATATGGCCTTCGTTGCTCCAACACTTAATTGTGTATGTGGTGCTGGGATTTGAACCCGGGTCCTTTTGCTTGCCAGGCAAGCGCCGAAACCACTGAGCCACCACTCCAGTCCCATGAGTCCTAATTCTTGAAGTCTAGGAATATATTATCTTATGTAACATAAGGAACTTTGCTAACACAATTAATTTAAAAATTTTGGGATGAT
Organism: Aplodontia rufa; assembly: GCA_004027875.1. Lineage (NCBI taxonomy): Eukaryota > Metazoa > Chordata > Mammalia > Rodentia > Aplodontiidae > Aplodontia > Aplodontia rufa. Next base: position 563 of record PVKS010007535.1, on the reverse strand, counting down.
AGAATAATTTAAGAATATCCAGTTAGGCCTAAAAAACACAAGGGTCCGTAAAAAGGGAGAAAAAAGGAGTCAGGACGGTCAGGCCAGAGAAGGAGATGTGAGGACAGCTGAGGTCAGAGTGACACTATTGCTAGGAGGGGGCCTTGAGCCAAAGAATACACTCAGCTTCTAGAAGCTGGGAAGGCAAGAAACAGATTCTCCCCTAGAGCCTCCAGAAAGGAATGCACCGTGGCACACATCTTGAACAGCAGAGGCTGTTTTAGACTTCTGACCTCTAGGCCTGTAAGTAACACATTTTTCTTGTTTTTTTTTTTATTAGAAGTATATAGAGATACAATTGAGGGGGAAACATTATCAAATCATCAGTAACCAATGTATACATACTTTGTTATCCAGGGGTAATGCCAAAACATGGATGACCACCTTGGGTTTCACCTGTTGCAGTTTCCCCCAGAAGAACTCATGCGTTAAATGGGTATCTCATGGAGGAGTGACATCGGCTTCTGGGATGGTTCCCCCATATTCCCACTCTCCAGTCTCCTATGAGTTCTTCATACACCCTC
>PVKS010007534.1:0-72542 GCA_004027875.1 Aplodontia rufa | reverse complement strand
GATACACACCATACCCCAAGCACACACCACACTTCAAGATACACACCACACACCAAGCATACACACCACACACCAAGATATGCGCAACACACCCCAGGCACACACAATACATACCACACACCAAGATACATACCACACACCAAGATACACACACCACACACCAAGATATACACACCACATGCCAAGCACACACCACACCAAGTACACACCACACCCCAAGATACACACCATACCCCAAACACACACCACACACCAAGATATACACCACATGCCAAGTACATACCACACTCCAAGATACACACACACAACCACACACACACGTTACATACCTCCCCAAGATACACACCACACACTAAGCACACACAACACACATCATGTTCCACGCCACACACATCACATCAACACATCTCACATTCATAGCACTCACAGTGCACACACTGCCACACACCTCACACAGTCTTGAGGTGCTGGGCAGATCAGTGTGGCCACCAGGTCCCTGGGCACGGTCAACCTGGCCTTACCAGCCCTGGGTGCCACTGGGGCAGCCTACCTGTAGATGCCCTTTCTCCATGGGCTGCTGTGGCCTTTCCAGCCTGGCAGGCGCAGTGTTTGGCTGGAAGCGTGCTTGCATCATGTAGTCAAACGTGCTCAGGTGCTTGGTCACTGCAAGTAAAGGGCAGGGTCACCCACACCACACCCCAGGGCAGACTCGAGGGAGGGGCATGAGGCCAGGGCAGGTACAGCTGGGTGGGCCGGCAGGGGGGCCTCTGCTCATTTTATCAGGGACCCTGTCGCCTGTGTCAGGACCCCATCCTAGTCCAGCCTTTCACGGAGGTCAGCGAGCTGCCCAAGGCACAAGGGGCTGTTCCAGAACCTCCTGGGACATGGTGAGGCCAGAAGGGCATCAAGGAGGGCCCCTGTCTGAGGGCCCTGTCCACCTGCTAGCACTGCCAGGTGGTAGGGAACCTAACAGGTGCTGCTCCCTCCTGGGGCATGCTTGCTCACAGCATAGGCTGGCCACAGGGGAACATGAAGCCAGCAAGCAGCCCAGCTGGCCGCCACTCATGAAGACCCTGGGTCACTAAAATCTTCTGAAGTGGGGCCGTCCAGCCAAAGTACAAGGTCAGGCCAAGCGGATCAGCACCTGTGCTCCTGCAGTGCCTGACTTGCTTCCCTTCCCCAAACCCAGCAGACAGAGGCAAGTCCCTTCTGGGAAGCCATGGTCCACCCTCCTGGAGTGCTTCTGGGGCTTGGCTTGTGCTGCAAGGGATGTCTTTCCTGGCCCAGCAGCTCTCGCTGCAGCCACTGTGGCCACAGGATGAGCTGCTGAACCTGCCTCCTGGGGCTCTAAGCTCTCCTGCACTGCTGGGCTTGCATGCCATCCACACACACACTGCCAGCGCTGCAGGCCCAAAGCAGCTGACATGCATGGTCCTCCTGGCCACGACCACGTCCCTGTGGCACAGCTGAAAATCAGGGTCAGGTTTCTAATGTGGACAGTGGGAGGGCAAGTCCTGCCTGGAGCGGGAGGAGGGGACCACCGTGTCCCTGTGCCTGCAGCCCTCCACACCCACAAGGGCCAGTAGCCAAGCAGTGCTCTCCCTGCCTTCACCTCTCTCCCTGCACAGGGGTGCCCTGGGCGCTCTTCTCCTGGGGGCTTGCCCATGCCCTCAGCCTGGCCTGGTGACCCAGGAAGTCAGTAAGAGGAACCCAGGCAGGAAACCAGCTCCTGCAGCCCAGCTGTCCTGGAGTCCTGGGGCCTGCAGGCAGCAGGTCCTGCTTCTGGGACTCGGGGACTTCTGTGCCTTGCAGCACATGAAGCTGCCTCTGTGGAGATCCTTCACTTTTCTGCAAGGCCTTGGTGAACCACCCAGGCCAGCCTCCAAGACCTCTCTGCTTGGCTCTGGCTGCATGGCACATCCTCCCTTCCTCCCATCCTGACAGGGCTCTGCTGCATACCAGGCCTCTGGGCTCTGACCTGACGGGGCAGGCACCACTATGGAACACAGGAGGCAGGACAGAGCTCCAAGCTGTGAGAGTTAGGTCTGCTGGGACGAGCAGGCCCTCAGGTGAGCCAGCAGCCTACGCAGGGTTTACCTAGGAACACGGCAGGGCCCTGCTTCCTGCACAAGGCATCCAGGGCACACTCCACATCTAGGGCCAAGTCCTCCACGGGTCCCTGAGCTCTAGGAGGCCTCCCAAGCTGCAGAGGGAGTGCCCTCGAGCTGGCCTCAACCTGGCATGCACACCAGGTGACGTGAAGGATAGCAGGACATAAAGCCTGTGCCAGGCTCTCAGCTCCAGAGGCTCAGGGGCCTGGGCTTCTGCATCTGGATGTCCCCACAGGAGGGGTGGATATGGATAGCCATCTGCCCCGGGGTTGTGTCCACGCACACAGCACTACTGGCATTTGGTGGATCATGGAATCCAGCACACAGCACTACTGGCATTTGGTGGATCATGGAATCCAGCATGCCTGCTAGAACCTTCTGTCACCCAAAAAGCAGAAATCCACATTCTGCAGTGCCCACAAGGGCCCAAGGCCCACGCACTGGTAACCCTGGGCCTTACTGCCTCCCACATGTAAAAGATATGTCTTTTCAAACTTGAAAGATTGTGATGTACAACCTACTACTTCCATTTTAGATATCCCCCCCCTTGAAAATAGTAACTCCCTCATCTGTGTCAGCCCACCTCTTTCCAAGAACCCCTTCTGGTACCCACCCATCCTCTTCTGGTGAACTTTGCTGACTCACGGTAACCCTCACCACGTGTGTGGCAACCCCCACGCCCACTCTCTCCCTGTCATCACCTACTCCCTCTTTGCACCTGCCTCCACCTGATCACAGCCAATCGCGCAGACTGTGCACCTGAACTACTCCAATTAGAGCGAAGGGCAGTACTGCGTCAGGTTGGAATTAAAAACCCCTTATTTCCTTGCTGGGTGCGCATTTTCTTTCACCCTTGGCTGAAGTGGATTTTCTGCCTTGCTCAACCACACCTGACCACGTGTTTGATTTCATTTATAATAATTTTGGCACTCGTCATGGGGCTCTACAAATCACTTGGGGGTCGTGGGACTTCCTCTACAAGGGGAGATGTGTCCCACTGCCTTGTTGCAGTGGCCTAAGGGGTGGAGAGTGACTGTGACTCCCAAGGCCGATGGGATTGAAGGTCGAAGGTGGATGGGCAATGCGGCGGGGAACAAGCTAGCCAGAGCCACAGAAAACAAAAGTTTCTGCATGAGCCAACGGTAGGAGTTATCTTTTTCTTAAGTTCAAGGAAAGAAAGGGATATATACTTCCTTGGTGGTCGAAACATCCTGTGGGGTTTGATCTGAAGGGTTTGAGACATGTCTGGGACATGGGGCAAACGCGCTACCTACTCCAAATGTGCAACACCAGAGGATATGGCGAGGACAGGAGTAATGGCTTGGGGAATAATTGGAGTCAAAAAAGACCCCCAATAAAGAAAAATAACCAGGTTATTTTTTTTCTTGGACTCAGATACCCAAAATCATACCCCAGGAGAAAATGGGATGGGAAATAGAAATTCTGCTGTAGAAAAGCAGGGTAATAACAACAGGGGAAGGAGAAGAGATACAGAAATCCCCTTATATAGTCCTTTGGCACACATGCTAAATATTGGAAGGATAATCCTAAGATGAAAATGAAGGAAAAATAAAAGATGATAGAATATTGTTGTTTTATTTGGACCCAAGAACCTATCCTAAATCTGGCAATATACTGGCCAAAGTTTGGGGCAAATGAGGATTGGATATGCCAATATTAATAGAGCATGTAACTGATAAAGAACCTAACAACTGGGAAGAAATAGAATATGCTCTCTGTTGGAAAGAAGGATCTAAAGTCTTTTTTCCTCTTAAGATTAGCAAAAACAATAAAATAGAAGAAGAGAAATTAAACAGATGGGATCCCCTAAGTTGCCTTCCCCCATCATACATTTCTTTTTTTTTTTTAAGAAAGAGGGACAGTGAGAGACTGAGAGAGACAGAGAGAGAGAATCAATTTTATTTAGTTTTTCATGTGACCACCTTTGCTCTGACACCTTGTTGTGTACGTGTGTGCTGAGGTTTGAACTAGCATCCTCGCACATGCTGGGCAAGTGCTGTAACCGCCGAGCCATTGCTCCAGCGCCCCAACCCCATCCATTTCTAATCCAAACAAGGAGCAAAACCCATCTCCTTCCCCCAGGAATATTCCAGTGACGGGTGAGAGGGACCTGAAGCTGACTGCAGGGGCTTCTGTCCCTTCTCCAATTTCATGCCCTTCCCTACCTAGATCAAAAAGAGAATTAGAACAATGGAAACAGCATATTCAAAACTTTCCGTTTCCACAGGGAGAAAAGAAATGTGATTCTCTTTCCTCCCCCTTCACTTTTTATCCTTTACGTGAGGTTCCTGTAGGAGATGGGGCCATCGGATTTGTAACTGCCCCTCTCACTAGCTCAGAGGTAAGCTACTTAAAATGAGAATTAAAACCTTTGATAGAGGACCCACACGGGATAGCCAAACAATTAGAACAATTTCTCAGCCCTCAACTCTACACATGGTCTGAACTCATGCCTATTTTACGTATTTTAGTCTCTAAAGAAGAAAGGGCAATGATTAGGTGGTCTGCAATGAGAACCTGAGAACATGAACACCCAGCTGGATCTGGAGTCCCATCAGCTGAGGTAAAATATCCAATTGAAGACCCACACTGGAATAATAACAATGAGGTACTCAGGGGACATGTGAGACACCTCAGAGACTTAATTATAAAAGGGATAAAAGAGGCAGTCCTCGGTCCCAAAATTTAGTCAAAGCTTTTAAAGTACGCCAGGGGAATGATGAAGGGCCAACAGAAGTTTTGAGTAGATTAGAGGAACAAATGAGAAAGTATTCTGGGTTAAACACTGATGATGTCTTAGGGCAAGAAATGTTAAAGGTACACTTTGTCATTAACAGCTGGCCTGATATAGCTAGAAAATTACAAAAAATAGAAGGCTGGACAGATAAATGTCTAGAGGACTTACTGACAGAAGCTCAAAAGATATACATAATGAGAGATGAACAGAAACAGGGACAATACACTAAATGTTTACTCTCCTCCATGGAACCAGTAACTTGGCAAAATCTTAGCCTTAGAAATAAGGGACAAAAAGGGTCTTAACCAAGATAATCTAAGGGCCACAAGCCAAGGAAAAAGGGAGAAAAAAGGAGTAAATGCTATAAGTGTGGAAAAGAGGGACATTTTAAGAGGGAATGTCCTGAATGGATAAGTGAATAAAAGGTAACATCCCTCATGTCCTTCAATGAGGACTAGGCAGGTCAGGGGCTCTTTTATACAAAGATGTCCTACCAAGAGCTCGTTATAAATTTGAAGGTTGGACCCAAAAAGGAAGAAGTAACATTTTTAATTGACTCTGGGGCAGCTCGCTTCTCTTGAACCTATCAGCCCACACAGACACAACTGCCTGATAAACAGCTATTAGTGTCAGGAGTAAAGGGGGAAGATTTGAAAGTCCCCATGTTTAAAAAGACTCAAGTAAGATACCAAGACAGGCATACCCAAGTAGAATTCCTTTTTGTACCTGCAGAAGGAACCAATCTTTCAGGCTGAGACTTAATGTGTGAACTTGGAGTAGGATTAAAAATTAATGATAAGGAAACTCAAATTTCCCTTAACTTTCTAACAACTAAAGAAGAAGACAAGATTCATCCCCAAGTTTGTACAAAAGAGGGAAATCAAGGAAACCTACAGATGCCACCAATACATGCTGAACTAAAACCAAGGGAGAAACCTTAAGGAGGAAACCGTACCCAATCCTTCTTGACGGGAGATTAGGGTTACAGCCTATAATAAATGGGTTACTTAAGGATGGCCTCCTTGAACCCTGAATGTCTCCTTATAATATCCCAGTCTTACCTGTAAGGAAATCAGATGGATCTCACAGACTTGTCCAAGACTTAAGAGCAATAAATCAAATTACTCAGGATAGACACCCTGTAGTCCCTAATCCCTATACTCTTCTTAGTAAAATACCCTACAATCACTGGTGGTTTAGTATTATAGATATAAAGGATGCTTTCTGGGCATGTCCTCTAATTGAGGTTAGTAAAGATTTGTTTGCCTTTGAATGGGAAAATCCACAAACTGGGAGGAAACAACAGTATCGATGGACTGTCCTCCCCCAGGGATTTACAGAATCGCCCAACTTATTTGGACAAATTCTGAAACAGGTGTTAGAGGGATTTAAGAACCCACCACAAACTAAACTTCTCCAATATGTAGATGACTTGCTAATTTCTGGAGATGAGAAGGAAAATGTAACCGAAGCAACTATTGCCCTACTTGACTTTTTAGGACAGCAAGGATCAAGCGTCTCAAGAACTAAATTACAATTTGTGGAACAAGAAATTAAATATCTGGGACATTTAATCAGTAAAGGTAAACAAAGATTAAACCCAGAATGAATCTCAGGAATAACTGATATGCCAGTACCTCAGACTAAGAGGGAATTTAGAAGATTCTTAGGGTTGAAGGGATATTGCAGATTATGGATACACTCTTATGCCTGTAAGGCTAGAAAACTATACCTTAAGCATTTAGATGGAGAGCCTGACCCAATCCTTTGGAAGTCTGAGGAATTTCAATCACCAGATACTCTTAAACAAGCCCTTATCAGGGCTCCTGTGTTACCTTTACCCTCACTTGAAAAGCCATTCTATTTGTTTGTTAATGTAGATAAGGGAATAGCTCTGGGAGTTCTGACACAGGATCATGGGGATGACCTGAATGTATCCAATCAGTGGCCGCCACTGCCCTTTTGGTAGAAGAAAGTCGAAAATTAACCTTTGGAGGGGCCTTAATAGTGAGCACACCCCATCAAGTCAGAACCATTCTCCACCAAAAGGTGGGGAGATGACTAACTGACTGCAGAATTCTAAAGTATGAGGCCATTCTCCTGGAAAGGGATGATTTAACCCTCACTACTGGAAACTGTTTAAATCCGGCTGAATTCTTAATTGGGGGGAAAATCCTCTGACTCTACTGAACATTACTGTATGAATCTAACAGAATACCAAACCAAGGTCAGACTAGACCTTAGGGAAATCCTCTTCTCACCAGACCTTAAGGTCTTTATAGATGGATCTTCCCAGGTTACACAAGAGAAAAGGCATAATGGATATTCTGTAATAGATGGGATACAATAAAAAATAAGAGAATCAGGAAGGCTACCCAATGGGTGGTCTGCCCAGATCTGTGTGAACTATTTGCTCTAAACCAAGCCAGCCCTAAAGTTTCTAGATTTACATAGACTCCAGATGTGCCTTTGAAGTTGCTCACACTTTTGGAAAAATTTGGACTGAATGTGGCCTAATTAATAGCAGAGGAAGGGATTTAGTACACAAATAACTAATTATTCAAATTCTAGAAAGTTTATTATTACCTGAAGAAATGACTATTGTACATGTGCCAGGGCACCAACAGGGCCATAGCATAGAGGCCCCAAGAGAACAGGCTAGCAGATGAAGCTGCTAAAAAGGCTGCCCTGAAATCAGAAGTCTCTCTTTTCCATTTCACTCCTGTTTTATCTCCTCCCTCAGTTACTCCAATATTTAGCCCACAGGAAGAAAAACAATAAAATTGGGAGCCTCCAAGTCTCCTGAGAGAAAATGGCTTCTACCTGATGGTACAGAAATGCTTACGATATCCATAATGAAGAAAAAGATGACCCATTTACATAAGGGAAGCCATTGGGACCCACAGGCCATGTGTGACACTATATTAAGAATATATGGATGCATGTGAATTTATGCAATAGCCAAACAAGTAAATGAAGGCTGTATCACCTGTAGAAGGGTTAATAAATAAGCTTTAAGGAAATAGCTTCCAGGAGGGAGAAATCCTGGATTAAGATCCTTCCAAAGCATCCAAATTGACTATACTGAGATGACTCAAATAGGACATTTAAAATATTTGCTAGTGATCGTAGATCATCCAACTAATTGGGTAGAAGCTATCCCCTTGCCCAGTGCTACTGCTAGCAATGTAACTAAGATTTTATTGGAATTAATAATCCCTAGATTTGGTTTAATAGAAAATACAGACTCAGATAATGGAAGTCATTTTACTGCCAATATTATTAAAGAACTTATGAAAATCTTGGACATAAAATGGGAATATCACACTCCCTGGAACCCCCCTTCCTCGGATAAAGTGAAGAGGATGAACCAAACTTTAAAGAGGCAGATTACTAAACTGATGTTGGAAACAAAGCTCCCCTGGACTAAGTGTCTCCCCATCGCTCTCTTACAAATTAGAACAGCTCCCCAAAGGGACATAGGCTTAATCCCGTATGAATTGCTATATGGGTTACGATATTTAGGTAAAATGATAGGGCTTCCCACCTTTGAAATGAATGATCAATTTCTTAAAATCATATATTAGGTCTCTCTTCTACCTTATTCTCTTTGACATTACAGGGCCTCCTGGCACAGACACCACCTCTAGAATTCCCTGCACACCCACATCAGCCAAGAGACCATAGCCTGATCTGGAAGGAAAATAAGCTGGATCCTGCTTGGGAAGGGCCTTATCAAGTCATGCTCACCACTGAAATAGCTGTCTGGACAGCTGAACAAAGTTGGACTCACTACACACAGGTTAAAGGGGTCTCAACTTCCAATTGTGAAAGATAATGAATCCCATTCCAGCACCCAGACCCCACCAAACTGACTCTAAAAGGACTTGAATAAAGCTTATGATGATATTGGGAATTATATCTTGTAAGTTGATTATTGATGTAACTCAGACCATATTTCCTCTGATTGTCAAGTCTAGTGTTTACCAGGTGCTCCCCTGCAAGAATTTATATAACCAAGAACACTTGTCTGGGACAAATGAATATCATTGTCCAGAATACTCTGGAGAAGTTAATCTCTGTAAACTTAATAATGATGTTACCAAAACTGTCTTGGAGACAAAAGATTTACAAAAAAAAACCCTTAAACAGAAATTGGATATAATGAGGGAAATGCCTGGGTTAAAAGGATTAAATGTTCTGTTAGCATACCCAATAAAAGCAACTTTTACACTTGTACAACAGGAGGTTAGATTGCTCAAGTGGTCCCATTCCCTCTTTACTAGACCTTGGATCTAATGGGCATGGATTGCATGATATCCCTTTTCAAGAAAAGATGGCCTGGGGAAATAACTCTTGTAAAACCCTATCACTGCTGTTCCCAGAAGCAGAGGGTCAAAAACAAGAGCCCCCAAAGATCACCCAACTTCCTTCCCTCAGAACCAGTTACACCTCATGCCTCTCTAGGTGGGGGGAGCAATTGGCTTTCTTGGGAAATGTATCTGGGTGCCAGGAAGGCTGATCATTTGAGGAGGTATCAAATCAAACAGGGCTTGCTATAGCCCGAGCTGGTATCTGGTGGTATTGTGTGGGGGCCCTTGCTTTATCTGCCAACTGGAGAGGAACCTGTACTTTGATTCAATTGGCTATCCCTTCCACCCTGACATTTCCTAGATCAACTCAATCACAGTGCTCTGAAAAGGAAGAGAATCTCTCTTCCTATGGATCACTGGATCCCCATAAATGAACAATTAACACTCAAATAACCAATTTTGAGTCAATTTCCCTTTGGTGGTCCATGATAATGGATTATATGAACCATCAAAAAGTTATTAATTATGTAAGGGAAATTACCAAAGAGCTAATAAAGCTTTACTGATGAAATAATGTGGAAAGAAATAACTATACTTATTGTATTCTTATTAAGTGTTGCATTCGGGGCTGTAACCCTGATTAGAGGATATTGTTCAGAGATTGACTGCTATTACTAAACAACTTTTAGCCATAGGTCAAATCAGGCCTCCTGCATCTGATGTAGTCAAAGATGAATGTCAAAAACTGGTATCAGAGTTTGAAGGAAAACGTATATATGCATCATATAAGAAGGGAGAATTGTAAGGTGTATGTCTTTCCTATGAAACTTGAAAAATTGTGATGTATAACCCACTACCTCCATTTTAGATCCCCCTCCCCCTTGAAGATAGTAACTCCCTCACCTGTGTCTGCCCAGTTCTTTCCAAGGACCTCTTCCGGTACCCAGCCATCCTCTTCTGGTGAACTTTGCTTACTCATTGCAACCCCCACCCCACTCTCTCCCAGTCACCGCCTACTTCCTCTTACACCTGCCTCCACCTAATCACAGCCAATTGCAAAGACTGCACCTGAGCTCCTCCAATTAGAGGGAAGGGCAGTATTGCATCAGGCTGGAATTAAAAACCCCTCATTTCCTTGCTGGGGGTGCATTTTCTTCTGCCCTTCAGCAGAAATAAATTTTCTGCCTTGCTCACCCACACCCAGCCACATGTTTCATTTCATTTATAACACCAGGAGTACTCAGCCACCTTCTCCCAACCCAGATGAGCACTCTCCACACCCTGCACTCCTGGTCCCTGTCCCCTCAACACTGCACAGGTGACCCACACCTGCTCCACCTCAGGTGAGCGCCCTCCACACCCTGCACTCCTGGTTCCTGACCCTGTCACCACACCTTCACAGCTGTAAGTACAGTGATGCAGGCACACAGTGGGCCCCTTTCCCATATTTGGGGAGGAATTTTTACCACAATTTTGAAAGGAATAGTCTCTGGCACCGAATGTGTGTTCCTGGGCCTCCGAGGCCCTTGTCCTGGCTGGAGATGGACTGTGAGAGCTGTCCCCCTCTGCCTGCGGAGTTTGGGAAGTCTGAGCACCCATAGGTGAGATGTTCCCTGATGACCTAGGAAGGAGTGCTTTGGAGAAAGCTCCTCCCTGATGGCAGTGTCAGTTCTGACGGCAGCCCACGCCTGAACACCCCCAAGGGGACAGATGTGCCCCAGCTAACCTGTATCTAGGGTCAGTTCCATCCCCTCCACACACACCTGTATTCCCAGCACTGACCTGGCCATCCCCACCTACAGATCTGAGAACACGGTGTCCCACTGCAGGACATAGGCCAGTGGTCTGTACAGCACTTTAGGAGATACTTCATGCCTCACATGGTACCCCAACATGGGGGGAACACGTGGGTCACAAGCACTCTGTGATCGGGACACTGCTGGGCCACCCATGGTACCTCAGCTCTGCCAGGCATGGCAGGGTTGCAGGCACAACACGCTCAGGGTGAGACCCACACCCTGGCCTATCTCCACTTCAGAGCAGGCATCTACCACAGGGGCCCTGCTGCCCACCCCTGTGGCACCACCAAGGCCACCAAGACCAGTGCCCTAGTGTGTCACTGCCCAGAGACCTGGTTGCTTCACATCAACCCACCCACCACAGCAGGAGCAGTGAGCGCAGGAGGGGTGGCCTTCCTGGCTCCCCTGGAAAGGCTTCCTAGTGGCAGGGCATCTGGGTGTGGGCAAGGGCACAGTGGCATTGGCTTTTCCTGCACAGGGCTGCTTTTGCCTTGCTGGGCAAGGGAGCCACCAGTGGAGCTGGGCATGTGCCCTTCTCCGTCCTGCTGCTTGCCTCTGACTATCACAAGCGGCTGTCAAGCCTCTTGTGCCTTCCACAGGCCTTGAGATGGGAGTGCAGCTCCTCGTGGATCCGTGAGCCTCCCAGTGGGCTCTTCCCTCTGGGGCCCGCCATTTGTGGTGTGTTGCCTGCCCACTGCACCACCTGTCGCAGGACAGGGGAAGGCCAGGGGCTGGGCCGGCCAGGTACGTACTCAGGTAGAAGTGGAAGAGGAGCAGGTGCCCAAGCAGGACGAAGCTGGTGAAGGCTAGCAGCCACACCACGGCCAGGATGAGGAAGACCACCGGGGTCTTCACTGGCACAGGCCACAGGGGGAGGAACAGTAGCCATGTGCTCGAAGACCTGACATCTGTGGAGGCAAAGGGACACCTCCATCCAGCACCTGCGACCAGCACAGACCTTGCAGTCAGCCCCCGGGGTGCCTCCTGCCTGGGTGTGCACCCTGCCCCAGCTGAGGGCCCTGCACAGATCTGGAGGGTGAGCAGGAGCGCAGACAGCTGCCCCCTGCCTGTCCCACAGGCTCTGGGCCACTCTGTCTGTCCTCCTCAGCCAGGAAGGCAACCTCGCCTGGGGGTATTTCTAGGGTAGGGCCTTCTGTCACCCATGGCCGTCACACTGCTTCCATAATTAGGTCCCAGGGTCCTGGCAGGCCATGGAGGTAGAGCTGGGGAGGCTGGGACTGCAGCCCACGCTTTGCTTCATGGTGCGTTCTAGAACAGGCTCTTGCGCCACCCAACAGGAAAAGCCGCAGGCAGCCTCCTGGGCACGTGTGGGGCTGGGTTGGGCACATGATGCCAATCCACACGTGTCCCTGCCACGGCCAGCACTGCTGTGACCATCTCCAGCCTCACAGCCCAATTTCAGGTCCAGGGCTGTGGAGCCAACCACACCTATGCCGTGGCCACTGGGGCCCTCTGGCCCCTCCCTCGGTCTCCCTCATACCCCAAGGGAGCAAGGCTGGCCACATAGTCACGAGGGAGAGAGCACCATGGCATCTCGGGGTCTGTGAGGTAGGCCTCCAGGTAGGGGCAGCTTTCGGAAGTCCTGTGCCAGGCATGGGACGCAGGCAGGGGGACTTCTAGATCTCACAGCTCATTCTTGGAAGGCTGTTCTAATATGCTAGCTTCAGGAATGTTCTGGAATTCTGTCTCCTGCTCTGAGGCCGGGAGTTGCCTATGAGATTGAGACTGAAACTGAGCTGGGCAGCCGCACTCTGGCCTTACTGGGACAGCAAGGGAGTGGCCCCCATCAACAGTCTTCCTGGTTGGCCTCCTGGGCTGCTGTGACGATGATCACAAACTGGTGGCACCTCAGCAGCAGGCACGTGTCCCCTTGCACTTCAGGGCCAGCCTGGCATCAAGGTGTGGTGGACCACACTCCCCTTGTGGCTCCCAGGAGGTTCTGACTCTTCCAGCTCTGGGGGCATCCAGTCCCCTGGGATGGGATCACTTGCTCCAGCTGCTGCCTCCGTCTCCATCTCCACAGGGCCTTCATGTCTCCCTCTGTCTCCTGTTATGGGACCTGGGCCCCCAGGGTGTGAGGTGACGCCTCGTGGGCAGAGCCCCCTCCTCTGCATGGGCCTTTTCCACAGGCGATGCCATGGGTCCCTAGTCTGGGTGTGACTGTATGTCGGAGGCCACCTTCAGGTGCTCATCTCCTTCTCCTTGGGGCAGACATCCCTGCCCACTGCCTGGGACCCCAGACCTGTCAGTCAGGAGCACCATGAGCTGCTCCTTCAATATACCTCCTGCCACTCCACCCCATGGGTCTCAGCGCTGCTCGTCCTGGTGCTCAGGACTAGGGAGGTGGCAGGGGCCAGGAGCCCTCTCTCGCCAGCTTCCCAGCAACACCAGGGGCATGGCCAGCTGGAGTGAGGACCCTGGGCTTCGGCTCTCAGCTCGGTAGCAGTCTGGCAAGAATGTCCTCTGGCCCACATGGGTGAACTAAAGACTGCTGGCGGGACGGCTAGCAGCATGACCTGCGAGGCCCCAGGGTGGTGGCAGCCTACCTTTATACTGGGGGTCCATTCGCAGCCGCTCAGGGTTGGTGACATACTGAGCGATGATGTACAGCAAAAGGACCATCAGGCAGAGCAGTCCAACCAAGGCTGAGGCCACCGAGCAGAAGAAGAACCTGAGAGGAAGAAGCAGGAACACGCTCAGATGCACAGCGTGGGACACACCCAGCCCACCCAGAGGTGGGCCTGACCACCACGCCCCACACGTCCCCACGCCCCCACTGCTGAGCCTTGCTCTGTCCGTAATGTTGCCTGCTTGGCCTGGCTCTGGGCCAAGTGGGAGAGGTGCATTCTTGACAGCAAAGCTGTCACTGCGCTGTCCCGCACGTGGCCCTCGCCTGCTCTGGCTCATCTGCTGCCTGCAGTGCTCCAGGCCACGTCCCGTCCCTGGCCACCTGAACAGGTGACATCTGTCAGGACTCCATGATATGGTGGGCTGTGAGGCCGGTGGCCTGAACGCTGCTGTTCTCTTTCCCAGGTTCCCAGGAGCCGTAAGTCTGCGCTCACGGTGGGGTGTCTTCCAAGAGCAGATCTCTCCAGACTCTGGGGCAGGTGCTGCCCTCACCTATGCTGACCGTCACCTCGAGGGAGGTATGGACTCAGGAACCACACCTGTTGTGCCAGGCTGCTCAGGGCACTGAGGGGTGCAGCCCAGGTGCGTTGGTGATGGCCAGCTTTTCTCCAGGGGACGCCGAGTCAGGGCCTCCTGACCTCCCCGCCACGCCTTCTGACTCAGCGGCACATCACTGTTGCTCCGCACGTCATTCACAGCCACATATACATTCTGGTGCTGTGCAGGATGGTGGCTGGCCAAGGTCCGGCCCATGGCCTTCCCTTCCAAGTCAGTCCAGGGTGGCAGGACACTTGTTTCTTCCTGGTGAACTTCCCAGCCTGCAGAGCTGACACCCACCCAGGCACAGGGCCCCCGAGATATCCTCTGCCCTGTGACCAAGGACGCTCATTTACATGCTCGTGGGGTTAGTGTCTTGGCATGCAGGGTGGGTGGAAAGCAAGCCGAGGCTACGACCTGCCCCATAGGCAGAACTGCTTCCTCACCACCCACCACAGGTCTCTAGTGACCAGCGCCAGGATCTGGGCTGACCAGCATGCATGTCTCAGAACTGGTCTTCAACAGCAGAGACAGGGAGCTGGCCCCGAGGCAACCCTTCTGCCATGCACCTGCCCTGCAGGGCCCTCACCAGTAGTTCCTGCTGCCCACGCAGTTGTTGAGCCACTTGCAGTGGTGGTCAAAGCCCGAGACGCACTTGTTGCAGGAGCTGCAGTGCTTGGCCTTCTCGCTCCTGGAAGGGAGAGCAGGGGAGCGGCCAGCTGGCCTGAGAGTGCTGGCCACCCTGGGTCAGCACCCACCCCCTCAGGCTGGGTGGGCCTTAGGGTGCTCGAGTGTCCAGAAGGGAATGGAGGCTGAGCCCTCCACCTGGGGTCAGGGAGGGCACTGTAGACCTGCTGGGATATGAGGCCTTGCTGGGCACTGCATCTGTAGGGCAGGAGGAACCCATACCCCTGGGGTCTGCCTCCATGAACACGGGCTCTGCCTCCCTGCAGCCCCGCTCAGGTGCTGGGTGAGTGCCCTCCTGGAGGCCACGCTTGCTATGCGGTTCCCAGTGCTGAGGCTGGGGGTCGGGTTCCCATGGGCCTCCGGGGCCTCCCTGCACCCAATGCAGCCATGCTGCTGCTCTCAGCCCCTAGAGCCCAGAGCCTCGAGACCTGGGACCCTGACAGGCCCCAGCTGTCTCTGTCTTCCTCCTCCCTGCCAGGACAGGGAGGCAGCACTGAGTGAGGGGCTGCGTGTACAAAAGCCCTGAGACCATACGGCCAGGTCAGAGGCCTTTAGCCAGGGACAGCACCCAGCCAGGAGGGCAGGCTCTCTGCTCCACGAGCCCAGTCCTGCCTCTAGAAGCAGGAACAGCCCAATGCCAGCCCCACAAGGGATGCAAGGATCTAAATGGCACCAGTGGACCAGCAGGGCACTCACACAGTGACCTCGCACAGGTGGCAGTACTGGTTCTGGATCACGTGTGCATGTTTGGACCGGTCGAAGGTCGGCACAGGCTGGGTGTAGCTCTTAAGTCGGACGTTGATTTCAGCTGGATCGATGGTAACAGCCACCAAGTGGACCAACAGGTGGAACAGGAACATGGTTCCAGTCACCTGGGGTGTCAAGGAGCACACAAGCTGGGCCTGGTCAGTGCAGTGCAAGGTGCCCCCATGCAGCATGGTTGTGGCAGGGCCAACAATAGCCCTTTGGACCCCTTTGAACCCCTTTGTTCAGTACAGACCACACCCAGAGGGTAGATCCCATAGAGCCTTGCTCCATCCTCCAGGGTTGGGCTGGGCTGGGCTGCAGCTGACCCCGGTGCACATGCCCCACCATCCCCGTGAACAGAGACATGACAGGGTGGCAGGAAGAAGTGCTTTATGCTTGCAGACAAAGGCCAGGACCCATCAGTAGGGAGGGGTGTCCAGCACCAACCTCGGCCCAAGTGGAGAGGGTGCCAAGTGGGAGAGGGTCTGAGAGGGTCAGGAGGGGGACACATTCCCTCCAGGCCCTCGGATCCCACCTTCTCTCCTGGCCGCAAGAAACCAGACAGAGGGGTTACAGAGCACAGGGCTCCCATCTCCCTGCCCTGGCCTTCCAAGACAGGTAGGATGGCACCCTGGGTGTCCCCAGAGGGCCCTGGCCAGCAGGCCACAAGAGGCAGGCCATGACTGCTGCAGGGATCTTAATGACAGGAGCCTATCTCCAGCTCCTACACACCTGACCTGTGACACAGCCCTGTCATGCAGCTCCCGTGGCCTCCCCAGGGAGGGCTCTGAGAACAGCACTCAAGGATGCAGATCAAGCCATTGGAGATTCTGCTTCTCACCAAACCCCAGGCAGGTGTGTGCTGCTTGGCCAACCTGCCAGTGCCAGCCAGCCAGAGCCCTGAGCACTGTGAAGAGCTCAGAGACAGATGCCTCTAAGGAAGGCACGGGGAGCCAGCCAGACACCAAGAGGATCAAAGCAGAAGTGGCCCCCAGGGTCAGGCGAGGTGCATAGCAAGAGGAGCTGAACAGTGGGGACCTAGCCATGTAAGAACTGAGCAGTCCCCCATGCCATATCAAGGACTGTGACATGGACCCTTCCCATGGCCACTCTGACCCCATAGTGATGGGGTGAGACAAGAGCCTGAGGCTGTGGCTCACGTAATGTGCGGGTCAGCAGGGCCGCACAGTTGAGGACAGGGCTGGGGCTGGCTTTCATGTGAAGCCCCAACAGAGCACATAGCCCAGCACATCCCTGCAGTACACTAGTGGGTGAGGGCTGGGGACAGTGGGGCAGGATACTGCACTTCGTGGAGCTGGAGGAGGCTTCCTCTAGCTGGAGGCCAGTGGGCAAAACAGGCCCCCACCTGCCTGTGGTGTTCCACCGCCCAGCGCCTCAGCATCCTCTATGCTCACAGATGGGGTCCCTACAGGCAGACGTACTACTGCTTGTGGGCCCTAGCCAGGGACAGGAAGGCCCTTCCTTGGGACCCCTCGGTTCTACTCAGTGCCAAGCCTGCAGGTGTGGTGTCCCTGAAAGCATCACCCGGGAGACCCTGAGATCCCAGGACAGAAGCCCCACCTGGACGTCCTCTCTAGACTTGAAGCTCTTTCATGTGAGAACAGAGCTTAAGCGCACGGTCTGCATGTCCTCGTGTGCCCTTCTAGTCCAGCAACAGGCTCTGGCAGTGCACTCAACAATGCATGTGGTTCTGGGGTTGTCCTCTTGTGACATTCAGATCACCCACAAGACTAATTTGGTGACCTTAATGTTCTACATCTTGCCCAAAATGAACTGGCTTGTCATGAGCTTGGGTGCCACCCAGGGAGCGTGCAGGTGTAAAAAGAGCCTACAGGGCACAGGGCCACCTCTGTGGAGTTGGCTGTCCACAGAGAAAGAGGGTGAGCCTCCCTCTCCTACCCCAGGGCCTCCCTGTGAGGCTGGGTCTGGAGCTGTGTGAGCCACAGCAGCTGACGCTGGAACATTCCCTAGCAACAATCTGTGTTTAGTAAATAAACTACGGAAGGGCGCCAGCACACACGCCCTTCACCCTCTGTGGCTGACCCTTCCCTGTCCTGTAGTGCAGGCAGGAAGAGCCTCCGCAGCGTGGCCACCAGTGTTCCCAGGCACCTAGTATCACCCCCAGGGCCGGTGGGGAATACACTGACACCCACCATGGCAGCCACCTTCACAAACCACGGGTTTGCAGGTCCCTGCAGTTAGGGTGCGTTCTAGCCCACAGTACTGCCCTGGGGCCCATTGGACCGTGCCAGGCACTGCCACTGCCCCATGAGCCTCCAGCTCCACTACTTACCCCTGGCTTCCACCTTGGCCCTCGCCAGAATAGAGCTAGCAACTCTGGACCCAACCACCCACGCTACAGCCCTACCTGCTGCAGCCAATGGCTCTGGCACCCTCCTGTGGCCACAGCATGTAACTACATGGGGTTGGCAGGAAGCCTGCTGACAGGATAGGCAGGAGGCAGGCTAGGGCGGGTGTCCTGGAGGGAGCGCTCTGTGAGGGTGCAGGTGGACACAGCAAATGGCCAGGCCATGAGGACATGGGTGCACGTGCCCTGCTGGGAAGACCCAAGGGCCACAGCTGGACTGAAGCTTTGATCAAAAGAAGAGACAAGGGAGCATGAGAGTGTACAAGTCAAGCTGCAGGGCAGGGGTCCAAGTCCTCATTCCAAGTGTCTTCAGGGCCTCATCAGAAGGGTCACAGGATGTAGACAGACCCACAGATGGGCAGGTGACCTGAGGACACAGGGAAAGGCCAGCAGTCCTCCCGCAGAGCCTGGAAGCAAGGGCAGCCCTGCTGTAGCACCTCTGTGTGACTTCCGTTCCCAGAACAGGGAGCGCTGGAGGGTGGGGGTCTGCTATTGGAGTGGCTGTTTAAGAGCCTCCCTGGCATCATGTTAGCTGACCAAGGCAGGACCCCTGCAGCTGCCACCCAGAGGCAGCTCCCAGATGCACAGTACCACCTCCACTGTCTTAGGCCTGCCTGCAGAGGGATGCCCACCACACCCTCCCTGAGAGCAGTGCTGTACCCACTGAAAGGTTGGCCTTGCCGTGTCCTGAGCTGTCCCAACACCCCTGGCCACATTCTGCACAAGCTGCTCAGCCTTGACCAGGCAGGCCACAGGCCATGTAGCCTGTAGCTGGCCAGGATGCCCAGTGGTCAGACAAGGCCAGCAGCTGCCAGCATAAGGCAGGTGGACAGTGGGCTAGACTAAAGAATCCAAGAGGCTCTGCCACCATGCTAAAGTTGAACCTGATTCTGGGTTTAAAGCCCAGTGAAGGAGACTTGGAGGGTTTGAATGGGCTGCAGAGGGTGATTTTCCACCTGTCGGAGGCAGGTCTGTGGGACTCCAAGTCTAGAGTGAAAGGTGGGGAAGCAAGGAGCTGAGATGTGGGGCTGGTGTCTTGTGGCCTGGGAAGCACCCTCATCCTCAGTGTGGACGGGAGGCCTTGCCGAAGGGCAGGAACCAAAGGTGTGGTCTTCAGCTCTGTGGAACTCTGGGTTGGGAAGACCACTCAAGACAGATTTCCAGCAGCTGAGGGCCAGAGGGCAGAGGCTGGGGCGTTAGGCCCCAGACAAGAATCTGGGGAAACTGGCAGGACTTAGGAGGGAATGCCAGGTCTAGGAGCACACGCAAACTGGTGGAGAGGGCCCCACTGAGGACTGAGACCCGTTGCCTCAAGGAGAGGCAGGATGGAGGCAACTGTACCTTCCATAGCCTTCTGCAATGATGTCTGTGCCCCACATGCGTGTCCAGACATGGTTGAGGCCCAGCTGCCTGGGGCCTAGTGCTGGTGACTTGGCAGGACCTGGGTCTCCACCCGGGCTCCCCTTGGAAGTGGTTGCTGCTGTCCATCTCTCAGGAGTCCTGAGAGTGGGGAAGCCACCTGCAACAACCCACCATGGCTGCCCTCAGGCAAGTGGAGGTGCAAGTCACAAGAAGGACCAGAGGAGAGTACTCAAGAGTGCACCACTGGCTTCCTTAGCACCTCTCGCTGAAGCACAGCCTCGGACTCCTGGCAGGACTGCAGAGCCTGCTCACCCACCCACTCCAGGCATGTAGGCAGGCAGGGCCTGATGCTCAGGGCAACTGCAGCTGCACAGGGAACCCTGAACCAGAGCAGAGCACTAAGCCTTGGGAGTCAGCATCCCATCAAGAAAGGGCATGAAAAGAGAGGAAAGATTCCTTGCATTGCATATGTGCACATGTGCATGTACAATGCATGTGTGTGCATTGCATGTGCATGTATGTGCATTGCATATGTGTGCATTGCATGTGTGTGCATGTCTACATGTGCATTTGCATTTGTGTATGCACATGTCTGTGCACTAACCATCTGTGTGTGCATTGCAAGTATATGCGAGCCATCTGTGTGTGTATGCATGTGTGTGCACAAGCCATCTGAGAGTGCATCAACTGGTGCATGTGCATCACATGTGTGCACACGTGTGTGTGCACTGTGTGTGTGCAGTGTGCGTGTGCACCACATTGCGTGTGTAGCCATCTGCACGTGCATTACATGTGTGTGCACAAGCCATCTGCATGCATCATGTGTGCATGTGTGTGCATGTGCATAAGTGCAAGCCATCTGCATGTCCTTGCAAGTACAGCTTCAGATACTCACATTAAAAAGAAATGTGTAAGATGCAGAAAGAGAAGGCAGGGGAAACCAAGAGTGTGCTGAAGAAAGAACATGATAAAAATAATAGCAGAAATGAAGAAGAGAAACATGAACAAAAGAGACAAACAACCAGAAAATGAAGAGGCCTCCCACTGATCTTCTGCAAGAGCTTTGAAAGTGGAAGCCTGGAAAGGCAGGTGAGGATGGGAAGAGTCAGGAGGCCATGCACAGGCCCCATGGGTGTGGAGTGCTATCAGCCGGCAACTGTGTGCTATGGAACCTGGCAACTTAGACCAACCACTAGCATTTCTTTAAAAGCGCAACTTGTCAGCACGGATGCAGGGTAAAACAGAAAAGCAGAGCAGCACTTTGCTAAAAAAAACTGAATCTGTCATCAAGAATGCCACAAAGAAATCCCTCGAACCAGGAGGAAAGTGCCGGCCATGCCTGGCAGAGTGCCATCCCAGGTACTGCCTTGGGTCTCCAGCCAGGCAAAGGCCAGGCCACACTAGAGGGCACAGAGCTCCAGCAGCAATCACAGGCAAGAGCACAGAATTCTCAGGAAACCTCGGGGGCAGCCAGATTTAAGGAACATGTGCATTAAGCAATGCCGTGGAGGCTTCAGGAAGGTGATGGCACAGAGCTAACGCAACGCCAAGCCCTTTCAGCTGTGCACAGCAGATCGACCCAATGGCTGCAGTGGGTGCCTGGATGTGGTCCACTCTATGCACTCTCTCTTGAAAGCAGCAAGGTGCCGCAAGGAGCTTCTGGAAAGTGCACCTGCCATGCAGGGAGCTAAGCTGGCCCTCGGAACTGGGTCCTTGCACAGCCCCTTGCACATCCTGCTGCTCCTCCTCCCTGCCCACCCTCCACGCCCCACTTCTCTCATTTGCCAGACCTGCAGAGGCGCAGGCAAGGCAAATGCCACGTGTTCACTGTGGCTCACCCAAGGCCCTAGCACTCAGCCGACAGGTGCGAACTTCAGGCAGGCCCACTCTGCACCAGACTGCCTCCCACCCATTCGAAGGTCGCAGTGACCTTGGGAGCCTGGGACTTAAAGATCCAACCTGTGTTAGCTGGGCATGACAAGGGGTCACTCCCATTCTCGCGAACCACAGGGAGTGGGCACAGAGGCGACCCTCCACACCTCTGGACATGTCTAACAGGCCATCCATGACAGCCAGTGAGCATGGCCACCTGGGGCAGGATGGCAGGCACTAGGAGCTAGCTAGGGGGCAGAGGCCCAGTGTTCCAAGTGGGCTGTCAGTGCAATGGGGGAGTAGAGTTGGTCAGATCTGCAGCCCCTCCCCCTGTTGGTGGTTACCACTCAGTGCCCTTCTATCACCTCAGGCCACAGGCACAAACTTGGCAAGGGCCTTTGACCAAGCCCGAGCAAAAGCTGAACAGGAGCACTTGCCACAGTGGCGCAGCACAGGGCGGGGGCCTGTCCCAGGCAGAGACAGAGCTGTGGGCAGCCTGCTCTTGGAGACGGCGACCCCCTCCCTAGCTGGAGGCAGGCAGCCCCCAGGACGGCCCCACAGGAAGAGGATACGACGTAGGCAGCATACTTCCAGTCCACAGGCAGGAATGGGATGAAGATCCCAAAGGTGGAGACAGACATGACCAGGAAGATGACCCAGCAGGTCACCTGGAAGGAGTGGAGGGGTGGCGACCAGCCGTTCACCCTGGACAGGGGGCGTGGTGAGGTCTTCTTCACACAGTTGCCCAGGGATTCAGGGAGAACCTGTCTGTGGCTCTTGCAACAGATGCCCATCTGCAAGACAGAGGGGCAGAGGACTTGGGGCTCAAAGGAGAGGCGTAGGTCACAGCATCTCCTGCCATTCTCAGGGGCACCGCTAGGACCAGGACTGCCAGCAGACACCCTGCATAGCCCAGTGTGACTCCAGCCCAAGGGAGGTGGGTGGGTAGAGGGGACGATCGGGAGGGACTTGGGGCGTTTCAGGAGCAAGGCAGAGCCACACTTCCAGATGCCTGGGTCTCCCTCACCAGGGAGAGGAAGGAGACCTGGTGACCACGCAGTTCTGGGCACCCAGAAACTCCAGAGATGTCCTGGGCATTGTGGGTGGAGGGGTCCCATGGCACCTTCTACCCATCAGGGGAGTTAGGGCGACTAGGTGGAGGAAGGGCAGCAAGAGGCACCTGCAAGGTAGGACCCTCCAGGCCAGCAGGTGCCACCTACAGTGGAGCTCAGAAGACCTGGCCGTGCCCCACCTTGGGCAGAGCCCTCTGTGGTCCCTGCATGCTGCCTGGGGCAACATGGAGCCTTGCCAGCTTGCACTCAGGCCCACAGCACACGGCGGCTGCTCTGCACTACACTCTGAGTGTGGCCCAGGGACACAGTCACGGGCCAGCTTCATGGGTGGTGTCCCAGAGAGCAGTGCAGCCAGCAAGCAAGCAAGCCTGGGCTGCCGGGGAGTCACAGAAGGGCCAGTGTGCTCGAGACCTCATCCCTTGCACGACCTAGACCAAGGCTAGCTACAGAAAGACGTTGCAAGAGTCAAACCGAACCTGGAGGATGATCCGGCAGGCCTCACCAACCTTGGCCCACCAGTGGTCCCACGCAGGATCGCTGTGATGGAGGCTGAGGCACCTAACAGCCAGGAGATGGATGTGGCCACTTCAAGCCCCTGGAGAGCAGAGTGGAGAGGAGGACATGAGAAGAAGCAGGGGCAGAGGGGAAGCCACCTCCCTGCTCTGCAAGAAGGCTCAAGATTCTGCCTAAAGGGCAGAAAACAAAATCTGAAGAATTCAGCCAAGACGGCAGAGATGGAGCTGTGCAGCATGGAGGAGACCCCCGTGTCTTAGAAGTGGAAAGGCATGTGCTGGCATCAGACTTGCGTGATCACAACTCAGGGCTGGGTGGTTCAGTGGCCAGTGCTTCCCCACCATGTGGCCCTGTTTTCCAGCGCAGCACAGCAGAGAGAAGAGCACACCTAGCATAAACTTCAAGACCTGTGCACGTTGGGAACCCAGAACACCCCAGCCCAGCGGTGTTTCAGGGTGAGACAAGGACCTTGACAGGGTGTGATTCAAAGCACACCAGCAAGTAGCTTCCTGAAGAGAACCACCAGAACATTCCTCCCCTGAATCTGAAAAACGCCCTAGTGAAGGGGTGCTTGTCCTTGGGATTATTGGCTAACATGAGGGGCACCCAAAGTTGAATGTAAATCAAATCCAAATAAACTCCCCCTAGGGGAGCCTAGGGGGAGAGTGGCCGTGTGTGGGTGGCTCCTGGTGGACAGGAGGCTGCCAGTGTGGGAGACCACTGCTGGAGGTGGCATCCTCGTGCCCCCATCCTCTCCAACCTTTCCGTTCAAGTTCAGATGCTCTTCCCACCGTTTGAAATATGTTCACGGGGGAAATGTGGGTTTCTACTTCAAGTCATATTTCTTAGGAGGTCAGACAGTTCAGAAACATCAGGACCAGCCCCTGGCCAGTCAGTGAGGGGGCCCTTCCTCCTGCCCCCTTCAGAGTGGACATGTTCCTCCTGGGGAGGGACAGGCTCCATGGAAGCAGGACCCAGTGGTGAGTGCAGGCTAGCACTAGATGGCAGCCACCTCCATGTGCCTGCAAATGAGGCAGGGAAGGGACAGTACCCATGAGCACCTGTGGACATGCAGGAGGCCACCCTACAGGATGATCAGGGTTGGTCCCAGCATATCCCTCCACCACTGTGAGCGAGCCATTGGTGCAAGGGACTGTGTCTGGGCCCAGCCTGCCAGGCATTGGCCTCCTCAAGCCCAAACTGCGTCTCACCAGCTCCAGGTCCCAGGTGACCAACATCAGGAAAGACAGAAGGCAGGAGGCCTTCCTGTCCAAAGGGTGCAGGCAGGTCCCCACTCCTTCCCCGGGCATGTGAGTGGCAGACTGAGGGTGCCAGGCCAGAGAAGCAGAGTGCAGACGTCTCCGGAAGAGGACTGTGGCACGGAGCCCCTGACTATGGCACCTGCAGGAGTAGCACCTGCCTCCTGCCCCCCAGACCCCCCCATGTTGATGCTGCTGCAAAGCATGCACACACACCCCACACAATAACACACAGCACCACTACCTGCTACACACAACACACATGACACAATAACAGCATACAACACACAGCACCACCCCCTGCTACACACAATAACACATTACAACAAAAAATAACACACAGCACACAGCATCTATAGCGTAACACACATGACACAAAATAACACAGAGCACACACCACCTGCAACACAATACATGACACACAAAAACATGCAGCACAGAGCATTTATAGCACAGCACATACAACACAAAATAACAGTGTAGTACATGACACAATTACACATTGCACACACCAGCACCAACACACAACAACATGACACAGGACACATGACACATCATCACCTGAAACATACAACACACAATGGCACGTACATGCCATCTGCAACACAAAACAGCACACATACATCACATGCCATCAATGATACCAACACATGACACACCATCTGCAAAACATAACACACAACATCCAATAAGCACACACCTGCAACACGTGACATGCAATAACACACACACAGCATCTACAACACAACACACTGCACACACTTGCAACACCACAAAATGCACACGGGCAGCACAGTTCTACCAGCACCTCCTCTGCTTCCTGATGGGGCCCAGCATTCCCCCACCTGGAGCCTCCTCTGTCCTTGGCCTTCCTCCTCCACAGTGGCCTGCCTAGTGTACCCCCGGCCTCCCTCTGGGGCACTCCCATCTGCAGAAGGGAGGGAGCTCCTTTGTCTACTCTACAAAGCTGTGATGGGCTCCAGGAGGGGGCGTCCTGCTGCGCCTCTTGACACTGGGGACCTTGACCTTGGGTCCAGGACCAGCACCATGGGGGCTGAGGTGCAGGTCCCCTCTGTGGCCCTCTTGGCTCAGGCCTGCGTCTTCCCTGAAGGCTCTAATCAGCTCCAGGACTGGGGCATAAAGTCCCCCTGGTTGCCACCAACGCAGCCAGGACCAGCGATCTCACAGCATCCCGCCAACATACCTGGCCTTGGTTTTCCTTCCACCCTGCTCCTAGACAGCAGGCCCCGGGCACTCGTTCCTGTCCCCTTGGTGCACGGCCCCTCCTGCCCTCTGCATAGCACCTGAGAACCAGGACTTTGGTCCCAGCAGACGCCCAGCCACATACCCCTACCCTCCCACCTGCGAGCCCTCCTTTCTCAGGAGGAGCCCTGTGCCCTCCCGGCTGGCCATGTCCTGCCTGAGAACCCTTTCCTGAGCCTCACCGGACAGAGGAGGCCAGCTCCCGGGAAAACGCAACAGATGCCTTAGCTGCACACGGCTGAATCCAGAGGGTCCTCTCTGCAGGCCCATGGCCCTCAGAAAGTGAGCAGCCCTGTCCCTTCATTCCCTTCTGCCTGCTCACCTCTGTCACCAGGCTGAGTGCAAAACAGACACTTCGCACTTGGCGCTGGCCAAAGGACTAGAGAAGGGGCTTCCCTGTCCACGCGGCAGCCATGGAACCCAAGTGCCTCATAAAGCCTCGTCCCAGCAACCGTGGAAGCCACCTCCCACTAGCTGGGGGTCGGGGCAGGGGAGAGGGCGCAGACCCCACTTGGATGAGCTGTCGCAGGTGGGACTTGGGACACAGCCTGCCTGCCACTCACATGCATGTCCACTTCACAGTTCTGAAATGTGACTAGAAAGCTCTCATCCCCTTCTTAATGACAGCCTATGGGCCTCTGACCCCACAGCTTTAGCAGTCCAAGGTGGGAGTTTGCTCCAGAGCTAAGTGACCCGGGCTTCATGTAGTTCTCCAGGGGGTTGCCCCTCCATGTGGCCAGGATCTGGATGCTCAATGCTGTCTTAGCATGTGAACCTGGCACGTCCCCAGAGAAGGCCCCGTATTTTCCTGATGGCCAGACACGGTGTCCTCTATCCCTTGCCCAGGGTCCTCCCCTCAGTGACTCAAGCCGTAGGCTCAGGAAGTCCTGTTCCTGTTTGTTGTTCCAATGACAACCCAAATGCTCACTGTTGTGTTCCTCTGTGGCTGGACAGGGCAGCAGATGGATACATCCTTCGAGTGCCACCCATTCACCAGGAAGCCTTCTGCAGCCAGGCCCATCTTGTCTGCCCAGGGCTGTCTGACTGCTACCTGGGGCCCACGCAGGGCAGCATCCACCATTCGACACACAGCCAGACACATCTGGGCTTATAGGAGGGACATGACCAGGATCAGCCAACGCCCAGCCACTGGTGGACAGGTGCAGGTGTGTTTGGCAGGAAGAGGCAGTGATGGCCCTTGGACTCCCACAACTTGGGCCCCTGCTTGGGACAGCCCAGGGTGGAGCACATGGATAGCTCTGGTCTGCCCCTCTCTCTGCAGCCCAGCATGGCTCTGGGGCTCTTCCCCTTGCTGTGTCCATAGCCTTTCCTACAGGCTGGGAAGTGAGTGCAGCCTGGGCCAACACCTGTGTACCTCTAATAAAAGCAGGTACTATCAAACGGTCACCAAGTCACACGGTGAATGCCATCCGATGGCTGACTGCAAGGTGGCCCCAGAGTAGCTTTCCCATGTGAGTACACTGAGGCGGAAAACCTGACACACCTGCATACACACAGGCACCAGCACACACCTGCACTCAAAACAATCACACGCCACACACCCAGGCACCTCCACACACCAACCTGCACACACTCAGGCACCTGCTCACACCCATCCTCACACACCCACACACCTGCACACACTCCATAACAGCCCACACCCACACACCTGCTCACACTCACCTGCATTCACCCACCTTCACACACCCACACACCCAGGCACCTGTGCACACACAAGCACCTGCTCACACCCACCTTCACACACCCAGGCACCTGCTTACACTCACCTTCGCATGCCCTTCACACAGCCACACACCTGCACACACTGCTCACAACAGCCCAATCATACACCACACACTCACGCACCTGCACACACTCAGGCACCTGCTCACACCTACCTTCACATACCCAGGCACCATCCCACACCCACTCACTTGCACGCAACCACACACCAGTACAACCTGCGTACATCTGCAGCCACTCCCCACAACAGCTTAAACGCATCACACACCCATGCATCTGCTCACACCCAGGCACCTGCTCACAACCATGTTCACACACCCACACCTGCACATACCCATGCCCTTACACACATGGCCACCTGCTCATAACCACTCTCACACACCCATGGGCTTCTGCTTACACCCATATGCCTGTTCACAAGCACACACCTGCACACACTCTGCTGCACACCCTTCTATACCTGCATATCCACCTGCACACACCCTATTCACTCCATACACACTCCTACAGCCAGGGGCTTGTGAGGTAACTCTTTTGCCTCTCCTGGGCTCTGTGCAGAGGGCCCTCTGTGAGCTGTGTAGGGCTGCAGCAGGTAAAGCCTTGCATCCCTTGGGGAGCCAACACCTGGAGGGTTGCAGCCAAGGGCAGACCTGGTCACACTCCAAAGGCCTATGGGGCACCTCCCTGTTTCCCCATCTGCAACAAATCCTCAGGGTGGCTTGGGGTGAGTGGTGACATGGTCACGGGTTCCATAGCCCCCAGTGGGGCTGATGGTTCAGAGGAAATGCACTAAACAGGGGTGAGGGGCTGTCCTGGGCTGGTCCTGCCCTCTGGACCCACACAAAGCCTTGGCCTCACGACTCACTGCCTTGGCCACTGCAGAACACTGTGGAGGAGCTAAGGGCAGGGCTAGTGGCTGCCTTCCAGTCCCAGCAGGCTGGCCAGTGTCTCCCGTGGAGCATCTTATGCCAGGTTGACACTGGGGTGTGGTCGCCCTGTCACCCCGTTCCAGCCCTGATGAGCAAAGGCCATTTCAACAGCAGCTATCTTGAGGCCACAGAGGAAGGCCCAGGACCAGAGGTATGGGTTGGGGCAGCACTGGCAGCCATGCACTGCTCCTGAGCGGCCCCCACACTGTCAGCAGGGCTCAGAGGGCCCTGAAAAGCCCAGGCAGGCAGGGGCCCATTCTGTAGACCTCTGCCCATCCAGGGCCCTGAAAGCAGCAGGACCCAGACAGCCAGGACAAAGCCAGGCAGTGCCTGGGACACCAAGCTCCTGTGGCCAAGCAGGGGGTCTCTGACCCCGCCCCTGACTGCTCAACATTTCATTCCTGGACACAGGTGGGGCAGTGGATGCTCAGGAGCTGTGAAGGGACCAAACACCACAGCGGTCAGTGGCCAGCTCTGGGCTGTGGATTTTACTGCAGTAAGAGTAGGGCCAAGAGAGGCACCGGTCAGCAGGACCCTCCTCCTCGCTGAGACACGCTGGACCCTGGGCGTGTGGAAAGCCAGCTGTGCATCCGTGTGGGGCCAGGGCTAAGAGGCAGCACCTCCTCAGCAACAGTGGCCTCTCCAGACGTTGTGTCAGCCCGCTGCCTTCCATCCCAGCGGATGTCCACCATGCGTCACCCCAGGGCCACACCCAGGGCTACCTGCTGAGCTGAGATCTCACGGCTACACATCAGTGAGGAAGACACCCCAAGGAGAGGACTCTGGCCCTGTGAGGTCACACCTGTAGGGTCCAGCCTGAGGGCTCCCCTCAAGGTCGCAGGATGATGTCCTGCCTCTGTCAGCCTTCCTTGTAGAAGCTGTGCTGTCCCAGAGGTGGGGACAGTCTGGGAGTTGGGAGGTGGCAGCACCAAGGCCAGAGGGCAGGCTGTGCTTTGTGGCCACAGGCGGGTCTCCTGGCCACCAGGGAGGGGCCAGCTGGGCCCTTCCAGCAGCCTGATGAGGGCTCTCAGTCCCCATACTTGCTCCTGGGCACTGAGCGCTGCCCATTGGCCTCTCCAGCCACAGCCCTGCTCCCCAGGACCAAGCGTCTTCCGTGCCCAGCCCCTGAAGCTGACAGATCTCCACGGGCCAGGCCCAGCAGAAGGCCTTGGGACTCAGCTGTGCCCACATCCCAGTGAGGAGGGACATGACACCCAGTGTCCTAGAATCTCTTTATTAGGGCTCAGCTTGCAGCGTTCTTCAGTGCAAACAGGCCCCAGTAAACAGCCTGATTCCAGACGTCTCACAGCTCTGACCTTCCCAACGGGAGGACTGCACGCCCTCTCCCAGGGCTGCCCAGCTCAGGTGTGGCAGTCACACAGGAGGCACTGCACGGCCCTTGGGGCCTGCGGGGGGGGGACATGGGCGTTGGTGGGTGAGGCAGGGCTCACACTGAATGATGACGGCCCATCTGCATCCACATTGGCGGGCGTGAGATGCACCCTGGCACTCAGGGTGGTGCGCACGGCATTAGTAGCTGGTCAGAACCCATGGGACTGCACATGGGATGCTGGGTCTCCGCTGCTGCTGTGACAGCTCGGATGAGCCATCTTAGGCCACTGTCGGCACTCAAAGGGGACAGACAAGATCAAGTCCTCGTCTCACCACAAAAGCTGCAGACATGAGCAAAACCTGAAGAGGACCTGTGGGGACTATAGACTTAGTTCTTCACAGGTACTGCGGGCTCTGGAGACTGAAGAAACTCATAAGGGTCATGGGCCACGTCCGGCTGCTCCCCGACACTGAGGCGAGAAGGGCTCCCTGCGAGCGGGAGACGCACAGTACGTCCATGGCTGCCTGAGGCCACTGCCCACCCACTGGCTCCCACGCCAGAGCAGGCACCAGGTACAGCCTAGCTGACAGCCAGACCTCATAGAGAACAGGACAAAGACCAGTGTTTAGAAGGCCTGACCTGGGGTGGGGCTGCCGTCCCGGGGGAGGCTGGCTTAGCACAGGACCCAGGCACCACCCCAGCAACCCCAAAAACAAGTGGAGAGAGCACAGCAGGACCCATGTGCCGAGGCACCAGCCTCAAGGTCCCTGGCCAGGGACAGAAACACCAAGCTGCGGGGCCACCGGAAGAGTGCAGTGGCCCAAGGTCTGGGACATCCTGAGGCCCTGCCCCACCCACGGCTGCTCGCTCAGCTCTGCACCAGCATGAAGGCATGGAGGGCACAAGCAAGGGAGCCCAGTGCCAGGCTGCGTACCCAGTTCTGGCGCCTGGCTGCTCCCACCCACTGTGCACAGGCCACCCACCTGGGGGGTGCTGCTCCCTCTCGGAGGCGTTGGACAGGGAGCTAAGGTTGGAGGATGGCCGGGAGCCCCCACGCTCCACCTGTGCTTCCTGCAGGCCCTGCAGCAGCTTTGCCGTCTCATCCAGGTTCAAGTGGCTGTCATCATGGTCCAGCTCCTTCTTCACCTTCCCTGTGTGCACAGGCGACCAGACACCCTGAGCTCAGCTGGGCCTGTGGCCACTGACGCAGGAGGACAGCAGGCTGAAAAGGCGGCTGGGAGCTCGGGACAGTGGTGGTTGGGGCGGGGCAGGCAGAAACCCCAGTGCCCCCCTCAGTTTGGTGCATGGGGTGCTCAGAATTCGCAGAGTGTGGTACAATGGAGGACAATGGGTGCTGGCCTCCTGTGGTAGACACAGCACCAGAGAGCGTGCAGCCCTGATGCCCAGCTCACAACACAGCCAGCGGAGACAGTAAGGATGGGCCACTGGACAGCACAAAACCAGCCAGGGAAGAGGTCCCCAGGCCCATCACAGGACACACCAGGAGCCCACACAAGTCTGTGATGGCCAGTGTCCAGTCGAGCCTCCTTTGCCCTATACCAAGTGGAGTCCAGGGCCGTCTACAGCACCTGAGAAGAATCCATGGCATTCCAAACCCCCACCAACACCACACCAATCCATAGGTGTGCACTGAGAAGAATCCATGGCATTCCAAACCCCTACCAACACCACACCAATCCATAGGTGTGCACCCTAACCTAGCACCTGTGGAGCCAACTCCAACAGCTGAGAAACACTACTGCAGGATGTGGGGTAAGCATCTCTGGGAGCCCAGGTGTCATAGGAAGACATCTCCAGACATGGCTACAGGCACCCAGGGCACATCTGAGCTAAGGTGGGCCAGCTCCGGCAGGAAGGAGGGAAGGGACCCATGCACGTGTCCAGGGAGACCGGAACAGCCTGGCACAGCTCATGCTGCAAGGAGAAGCAGCATCCAGACCCACCCAAGATCCCTTCCCAGGGCAGCTTGCAGAGCTGAGGGACCTACTCCTCCTGCCTCATTACGCTGCAAGACCACATGGGGATTGCCACGTGAGGCATGGGGGCAGTGCCTAGCAAGACTCACCCAGGGAGCTGAGCATGGACATGTCCAGAGAGGCCTCGGAATACGGCTTCACTGACATGAAGTCCAGAACAGAGCCGCCACCTTCCCCCAGCGAGTCCCCAACCTGCGGAGGAGATACCAGCCCTGTGTTCACCTGAAGGGGCATGGTGAAGCAGAAAGCGCCCCTTCATGCCAGAGCTGACACGGCACATCTGACCCCATCAATGACAGTACCAAGTCCTGTCCGCTGAAGTTCACATCTGACAACCACCCATTAGACCACCCACTCATTCAGTGACCCCTGGGACTTTCCTGGTGCTCAGAGGGCAGGCTGGGGAGTAGGGGGATATGCCACAGTAGACATGGACCCATGGGCCTACAGAAACCCCACAGTCCAGGCTTACTCCTTCCTCCTCCCAGCAAGGGACTGCTTGGGGAGACCCTGTGCTGCCCCTGGCCACCCTGGTCAGTCCTCTGCCACCCAGTTGCTGCCTTTGCACCTGTGCTAGGTCCTCTCCAAGCTCCCAGGAACCCAAGGCCCAACCCACAGCAGATAGCCCAAGATGCATGTTGCTGCAGGAGCCATCCTGCCAGCCAGCAGACAGGCCTACAGCAAGAGCCACAGCACTGCCCAACAGGACAAGCCATACAGGCCCCTGTGGCCCTGGCCCTCCCTAAAGACAGTGCCTGTGGAGTCTGGACTTGGAAGAGTGTCCTGTGGCCTTGCACACTCCCCTCGAGCCCCTTGGTCACACTCCTCAGAAGGAACCCATTCCCACAATGCGACAGCTCTCCTGAGGTCCCTGCAATATGCACTGCTGCACAGACCCAATCTAGCTCTTGCATGCGCTCGAGAACCCACCTTCATCTCATCCGGAGGTCTCGTGGGAACGCTTCTCCTCTGCAAAAGAACACAGGTGGACATCAGGTTTTCTGAGCCCATTTCCACAGAAGCAATTTGTTTGTGCACTACATACACACAAGGACAATGGCTCCTTTGCTGCCCCTGGGAGCTCAGCTTGCCACTGCCTTGTGACGTCCTGGATTCAAGCTGCGGTCTCGCAGGGCTCCTCAGCTGGCAGTGAAGGCAGCCCCTGTGGGCCCAGGTGCTCTGTGCCGGCCGTGCACCAGTGGTGGTGCCTGCAGCCGTGTTGGAAACACAACAGGGCAAAGCAGGACATGGCAGGCTGGGCGGTTTACCCTGGAATGTAACCCAAGATGCTCGGGGCAGGGGTGCAGCTGCAAGCCCCATATTCTGCACTGTGATGCTGTCCTGTGCTCCTGCAGGAGATCACCTTCAAGTGCCCTGTTGTGCTGTGGAGTAGGCTCACATCTGTGATCACTGCCCTGAATCCAATCTGTCGTCATATTCAGCAGCTTTGGATCAGCACATTGTGCCGTCTGAAGTCTCACCCAGCAAGGCCCCTGGAGCTGCACGCTGCAGTGCTGGGCACTGCTCACTGCTGTGGTGCACCTTAAACCATTCAGTTCCAGCACCAGCTCACTCAGAAAAGCCATTACTCTGGAGC
Source organism: Aplodontia rufa (assembly GCA_004027875.1). Lineage (NCBI taxonomy): Eukaryota > Metazoa > Chordata > Mammalia > Rodentia > Aplodontiidae > Aplodontia > Aplodontia rufa. The sequence continues at coordinate 39,611 of PVKS010007534.1, read as the reverse complement.
CCAGGGCCACCTCAGGGCACAGGAGTGACGTCCTTCCAGGCAACGGCACCAATACATGCTAGAGGGACCTCCAGCCCGAGGACAGCGACCAGGAGGGCACACAGGGCTGGTGGGGCAAGCTCTGGAGAAGGGTGTGGAGTCTGCAGGCCCACTCACACAGACAGAAGAACTGCAAGGCTCCATTGGGCCTGGGCCCAATGCCCTTGGAGCCCTGAGGACAAGTACCTGCCAACGCCACCCCGCCAGAGCAGAGGCCTCCTGGGATACCCAGGCCACCAGAGAAGACTGGCAGTGCCACGCCCATCAGGGCCAAACCAGTCAGGAAGGATGGCGGCTCTCACACAGACTGACCAGACTCACAGCAGCTAGCCAAGCTGGCCTCTGTCCTCACAGGCCAGCATTCTTCAGCAGACCCTCATATCCACCCGTCCTCACCCAAGCACGCATCTGATTTCAGAATTCATAGCAGTCACATCACTCACATGATAGACTGAAAACACCCTGATTCTAATTTGAAATCCACATATACTAATTTCCAGGGACAGGGGAGGACAGCGGAAAAGCACCTCCCAGCACCTGCCCAGCACCTGCCCAGCACGTGCATGTGAGGGCCTGCTTCTACCGTTGCACCCAAATAAAGATGACTCATAAATAAAAGTGCTTTTATGCTTCTCTTGTCTGTCTTCAGAGCTCTAGTTTATAGTTGATGCTGAGGTCACAGCTAAACTCAGACAAACTCCTCAGCAGACACAAGTGGCTGGTGACAGCTGTCCATACTGTGGGCATCAGCCCCCAGCAAGATCTGCTTGTGAACCTCACTGGACATGCACTGTGGCCCACGGAGGCCCTTCCCCAGGAGCAGACCAGAGACGACTGTCAGAGAGCAGACGGGAGCAGCGTGGGGGTGTCACAGTGTAACAAACACTCAGACGCTAGGTAAACGGCACTTGTAGAGCCCAGGTCTCAATGAAGCAGCAGCTGCAGTTCAGAAGACACCACCTCGGGACAACCTCACGGGCAGGGCCAATCACAGGTTTACACCAGGCCCAAGAAGTTTTGTGAACTTGAAGTTGAAGCCATAGCAACAGAAACTAATCAAAGTAGAAGCAACAACACACCCACACAGGAAGAGGACAACACTGCTAACAGGTGAGATGATGCTGAGACATCATTTGCCTGCCAAACCCCAGGAGCAGGCAAGAGCAGGAGAGTCTGGAGCCAATGCACATGTCCCGCCCCGCACCAGGAGTCCGAGAGCCCTTGGGGGCCCAGGGTGCTGCACACAACAGCAGCAGCAGGCAGGTGCAGCGCTGCAGTTGGATGGGCTCCTTGACTGCCGATGGTGACGCCCCTCCTTCCACTGAAACAGTACAGGAATGCATGGCCTGGAGCTGCAGGGGCTGCAGCCTGCAGACCCTAGATCACAGGCAAAGCCAAGACAACAGCCACAGAGCCTTGCGGTCAATGGAGGCCACTGGGAGCACCGCAGGGCACAGCGAGCTTCAGAAACAAAGGCAGAGACCCTGAGACAGGAGCTGGGCGCAGCCCCCAGCCTTGCTGCGAGAGGCAGCTGAGCACCCTTCAGGGCAGGGGAGGGGAGGGCCAGCCTGAGAGCCCAGAGCACCAGCAGCAAGGGAACGGGCAAGTCTCTGCAGGCAGTACCCAGCGAAGCACACTGCAAACCTCATGAAGGCCGAGCAGCCGCAGACCACCAAAAAGCTGCCTGCTCTTCCCCAGGCACCCAGCCAGGCCAGCGGGCTCACTCCACCTGACCAAGAGTCTGGCCACAGCCCTGTGACACACACAACCCACCTGCTTCAGCTGGAAGAGCACTCTCGAGTGGTCTCCGCCCGTGATCTGGTCCAGGAGGTCATCCACCATTTTCTTGCTGTAGCTCCCAGCATCCTTCACAAACTCCTGCAGGCTAGAAGGGCACCTGTGAGCTCATGTGCTGAAGAGAGCATGTCTGACCTCGAGACTTGGCCACCCAGCAGAGCCAGTGGCCTGACTCCACACACCCACTGTCATGGGCTTCAACGGACCTTGTAGAAGTGGACTAGCAGCTTTCACCAGATTTTCAAAAATGGCTAAAAAGATCACCAGGGAGAAAAGGCAGGGCAATGGTGAGCATGTAGACATGGCCACCAGACACCACGAACTATCAGCTCCGGGCCTGGAGGGTGCACACCATCCAAGTCAGGGAATGAAAGCACGGGTGGACTGTGCAGACAAAAGTGGTGGAGATGACGCAGCACACAGGCAGTGCAGGAGTCAAGGTGCTACTTCAGTGCAATTTTGACATTTGGGCCACAATGAACAAATTAGCTTAAGAAAAGGACAAATAAGTAAAATATAAGACATAGGCAGGGAACAATGAGCCATAATCCTAGACAGACAACAGCACCACAGTTGGCCCAGGACTTCTGCAGGGGTGCTGCCCGCCTGAACCCCACCAGCACATAGGGAGCATGCTGCAAGGACCAGGGATTATGAGAAGGCAGGCCTCCACCTTGTCAGAAATGAGATTATTAAAAATCCAAGGAGCCGTCAGAAGATCAAACATGTGCCCAGAAGTGCAAGGAGATTTGACTTCTGCAGAAGGTGGACTCACAGAGGGGGTCCCATGAGCAAGTGCAGTCCACCTGCTTATACCTCCAACCTGACGCGATCCTGCCCTTCACTCTGAGAAGCTCAGGGTTACAATCTGAGCGAGTGGCTAACGCAAAATTGGTGTGGGTATAGAAAAGAGCTACGGGTGTGATGGGATACCTGATAAGGAATTTAAAAATGGATTATCTCTGACCACATAGTTCCTGACTTCAAGTGGGTTCCCTTTATATGCAAACCTTAAGACTGCATTCTGGAAATGGACCATCAGACTTCCTGTTTTTCACAACCTGAAACTGCAAGTCTCTACCTGAACAGAGGCCTCCCAAACACGAGGACCTCTGCTGGGAAAACAGGCCTCCATGACAAGGGCATGGGGAGGACAGGTCTCCAGGACAGGCACAGTGTGGCCTCCTGCATGGCGAGGTGATGCCAGGGCCAGCTCTCCACTGAGGGCACACAGAACTGGTTCAGGTTCTGGGCAACACCCGGGGAAGGCCCCGTGGACACAAGTTGTTCACCAACTCCCACCTCGACAGTAGGCCTGCAAGAAATCTCCTCCTCAGTTTTCCAGTTGAACAAGAATCCAGGTCAGGTATTCATTTACTCCCTTAGGGGCGAAAAAGTGCATTGCTATCTTTAAGAGCTCTCATGTCTTAGAGGCTGGCAAAGTCAAGTCACACTGCCTGTGAACATCATTAGAATTCCACAAGGATGAACCACTTCTACTTTGGCCCAGAAAATAAAACACACACAAGAGAGCTTTATAGGAGTACACTTCAGCCCCTCGTGAGCTGGACTTTGCCAGAGCCTGCCTGGGTTCCTCAGCTGAAGCCTGGGATGCCCCTCGGAAGGCGCCTGATGTAGAAGGGCCTTCAACGAGGCGGATAAAACAGTGCAGGGTTCAACCTGTCTGGCGTTCATACAAGAGGACGAGACTAGGTTGCAGCTGAGCACAAAGCAGTGGGCACGAGAGGACTCTGGGGTAGACTGGACCTCAGACTCCCTCCAGCACAGGCCAATTCTGCTCCTTCAACCCTGGCTGCAGCTCTGCTAAGGGCCCAGCAGAGGCCCGCCAGAGCGAGATGCACTGTGCAGCTGCAGAGTGGAGCCACCCCACCCGGGGCCCCTGCTCACCATCAGGGTCCTGAGCCCCTGGCCGGAAGCAGCTCCCCACAAAGCACACACAGGCTAACCTCAGGGCACACTGCACACCCGTCTCATCTCCGTAGGCCGAATACAACAGCTCCGCCTCGTCTGACTTCAAGTCACCAAACACGGAGTTATTCTGCATCGAAAGTGCCGTGCTAGCACTGGAGAGGAACGTGACTAGGAAAGGAGAGCAAGGGGTGTCAGGTCCATGCCGACCCCCACTAGATGGCAGGCAGTACCTGGCCCTCCCGGCTCCTTGAAAAGGGCTTGCTTCTGAGTGAGCCTCAGTTGCCCAGCTCTAATGCCTGTAGGGTGGGCTTTTCAGTCTCCTCAGGAGTGCTGCGACGGGCCAGACCCTGCATGCCAAAGCATCCGAGGCCTTACCCTCTAAGCACCAGCACCCTCCCGCCATGTGACAACCAAAACGTCCCTGGACATTGCCAGATGTCCTCTGGGGATGGAGATTCCTGCAGTTGAGAACTGTAGGAACGGACAGACTCTCAAAGCAAGGTGTGGAGAGCAGTGAGGGTCTGCTCAGCACGCAGCATGGGGGCCAAGGGCCTAGGGACGGAGAGGAGGTGGGGGTCGCTAGCACAGAGAGTAGGCACCAGGGGTCCAGGGACAGAGAGGAGGTTGAGGCTGCTCAGCACGGAGCATGGGCACTAGGGGTCCAGGAATGGAGAGGAGGTGGGGGCCGCTCAGCATGGAGAGTGGGCACCAGGGGCCCAGGAATGGAGAGGAAGTGGGGACCACTCAGCACGGAGGGTGGGCACCAGGGGCCCAGGGACGGAGAGGAGGTTGAGGCTGCTCAGCATGGAGCATGGGCACGTGAGGCCTAAGCTCAGGGAGGACTCTGACACTCAACTGGAGAAGAGCATTCCAGAAAGATGACACTCTGGAGCTGAAGCCATGCATGGAGGGACCACCAGGCTGTGCCATTAGAGAGGAGACGGTGTGTGAGGTTGAGGTGGGACCGAGATGGCAGGTAGAGACTTCTCCATTGAGCAGCATGTGGGGGTGACCCCAAGATGCCCTCCAGTCAGCGTGCTGGCCATGAGTAGCAGTGGCCCACAGGCACAAGGGAAGACAGATAGGGACACGTGCTGACCCTTAGCAAGGATGTTTCTGAGAAAAGCACAGGGACAGAAAACACAAGGAAACCCTGAAACCAGGGGGGCAAACCAAAGTGCTCACTCCTGAAATGCTCCCACATCTAAAGTACGCTATGGGAAAATGTCCCTGAAGCACAGCAGCCCAAGGAAGACGATGCAGAGCAGGGAGCCCCAGCCCCAGCTGCCACGTACCTTTGCTTCGTCTCTCGTCCTTGAAGCCCAGTGTCGTGAAGCCGGGGAGCAGCTTGCTGGAGAGTGAGCTCAGGTCCACAGGGTGCGTCTCCTCTTCTGCAGAAAGACAGAGGAGGTGTGGGCAGGTAACACTCCCTGGCACAGCACCGCACATCTCTACAGCAGGGTGGGCTTCTGTGGCAAGGCAGGAACTCCAGAGGGACCACCTAAAGATGGCCTGCCGGGGGGGGAGGGGGACCACCTAAAGATGGCCTTCGGGGGGGGGAGGGGGACCACCTAAAGATGGCCTGCCAGGGCGAGGGGGACCACCTTAAGACGGCCTGTCAGGGCGGGGGAAACCACTTAAAGATGGCCTGCCAGGGGAGATCACCTAAAGACAGAATGCCAGGGGGACCACCAAAGGATGGCCTGCCGGGGGGGACCACTTAAAGATGGCCTGCCAGGGGGACCACTTAAAGAGAGGTCACCAGGGGGCCCACCTAAAGAGAGGTTACCAGGGGGGACCACCGAGAGGCAGCCTGCCAGGGGGTCTATCTAAAGATGGCTTAGGAGGTGTCTATGGTTCTCACAGCAACCACATTTCAGCTTTGCTTCTGAATTACACCCAAGTCAATGTGAGGAAGAGGTCCCATCTCTGGTCACTGTGCCACCCACTTCTGACATTCCTGAGAGGAAGCCTCACCCACTCTGCCCCAGGGAGCAGCAGAGGCGCCTGCCCCATACGCTGCCAGCTGCTAGGTTCCACACACAAGCCCAGCCCATGCCCACACAAGGCTCTGTGTTAAACCCTGCACTCCCAACTGCGATCAGTGTCTGGCTCTGCCCTAGCCTAATCTCTGAGCAACACACCTGTTCCTATAGAACACATGGTTCACTGCAACTAACAACTAGAGGTTGGAGTGACACCCATACACACTGGAGAAAACCAGTCAGTCTCGTATCCAGGTCTGGGCAAGGGGGCGCCACTGGGCACATGTGGCCCATAGGAGTGACTTCCTGTGTGCCCTGTCTCATTCCCAGAGAGCCAGTGTGTGGGGGATGCCCACCTGCAGAGGGACATGGCCAGAGTGCCCACCAGGCGGGGCCCAGACGCACATCCTGCTGGGACCATCCCCAGCTTCTACAGCCCCTCTCGCAGGAAGCAGTTCTGTCGAGCCTAGGAGGCAAGCCCTCTCAGTGCTGCAACCCAGAACTCCACAGCAGGTCTCCCTGGCCCTGCTGCACAGCATGCACATGCTCCATGAGCACATGTGTGGCACCCGGGGCGTGTGCAGGCCTGGAAAGCACGCTGAGGTGCTGTTGTCTCTTCACTGGCAGTGTGGACTTGTGGCCGTGTGGCCCCTACATCACCGTATGGACAGAGGTGAAGATCAAAGCAGGACAACCAGGAACACCCACCGTCAGCATCAGGCTCGGCCGCGTTCACCACGCTGTAGAGCAGGCTCCCATCCCCGAGCTTCTTCAGGTAGCCCATCTAAGAGGAAGCAGCAACTGAGCGCCAGTCACGGGTCAGGCACCCCACCAGGCAGCACGCACCTGGTGTGGTGACCTTCAGCCACAGCCCCACCTGCTCCTAGAGACCAACATCGAGCTCCACACACCCCTTGGGCTGAAGGCACAGAGAGGGGCACTCCCAAAATAGAAACCCTGCCTCGAGCTAACGCAGAAAACAACTTTTACGCCTGAACAGAACGAGAGGAACCAGCCTGCCATTATCTGCAGGGCCAGGAGCCCCCTCGAGAACATGTGGGCAGAGCTCCATTAGCAACCCAATGCCCAACACTTGGCCCTGCCAAAGGCCACTCCGAGATCCAAAAGGAGGTGCTGTGTTCTGCTGTGCCAGGGAATGGGCTCGAGGGTAAGGGCCACAGCCACGCAGGGGACAGGTGGCAGCCTGGCTCCAGAGCAAGAGCAGAGGCCCACTGAGGAATCTCAGATCCTGACAGGTCAGGCTTCCCCACACAGTTACGGACACAGGAATGCAGGAGATCTCTGGTGTGAGACGGGAGTGGATGGAGGCTTCAGGTTGAGTCAGGGCACAACTGGTGGCCCTACAGGTCTCCTTCCAGGAGCCCCAGGTACAGGTGTTCCCCAGCTCCACTGAGGCCTTGCCCAGCACCTGGTGTCCACCCTGAGTGCATGCGTCCACCAGGACGGAGTCTGGGCCACACAGGCATCCCACTCTCCAGGAGGCAGACCACACTGCCTGGAAAGCACTGTGTAGAGCCCAAGGCATGCGAGCACCACCATTTAAGTTCCTGTTCTCGTCGTACTATTGGGCTGAACCCAGAAATGCTCCCTCATGGAGCTATACCCCAGACCTTCCTATTCTTTATTTCAGGACTGAGTCCCACTGATTTGCTGAGGTTCCTCCAGGCTGACAGAGGCTGGTGCTGAACTTGCTATCCTCCCCTGCCTCCCAAGTCCCTGGGCTCACAGGCGTGGCCACATCGGGTGCGTTTAGCCTTCTTCACATAGGATGGGACATGAGTCTTGAAGACTTAGTGTGAGAAAGTGAGTTAAGTCCTAATGGGCAGGTTTTCACAGACAGGGTGTTGGGATGGCACACCCGGGAATACAAGTCCAGCAGAGAGCGTGGGAAGCTCGGGTGGGATGCGCTGGGCCAGTGCAGCAGCCAGAAGGAGGCGGCCATGTGCGGTTCCCATCTGGGAGCACAGGGCCAGCAGGGCCAGAGGGTGACCGCAGCTCCAGGGAGACCTGGCAAGTCTGAACGCTTGCTGTGAAGGGGGCCTGGCCAGTGGGGAACCTGGGGTCAGCATTCCACCCAGAGATGGCGAAGGCGGGCCCATCACAGCAAGGTGTGTAGGCATAGTGGGGACGTACCCCACACCACCAGCTCTGGTGGCCCTGCCAGTGGGTGCCCTGAGGAAACAAGGCCAGGAGTATCAAGGAGCTGGTTTGACCTCTGACATGGACCCTGGGATAAAGGGCCAGGTACCAGGCCCGGGTGGCGACCCCCCCGATTTCCAGGGCCGTGCCTGCTGACAAACCCATAAGGCCTGTGCTGATCAGCCTGAGGCCGCTCTACCTTGCCGCCTGGGAGGAAGCGGCCAATCCTGTCACGGGCCTCATCAGCCGCGTGTTCCACCAGGGCCAGCACGTGCTCCTCTGCGGTGCTGTCCGTCAAGCTGCAGGCATTCCCTTCAGGCTCGAACACGCAGCTGCAAGGCAGGACACAGCCGTCACGCCCTCCCACGGTGGACGCGGGCCTGGCCTGCACCATCTGGTGCATGCCATGCCCCTCCACCCAATGAGAACCTTCTATGGAGAGACCAAGCACCAGCCAGCCACACCACACACCTGCTCTCAGGGCTCGGTAAACCAGCGCTCTCCGTGAGGGCAAGAGAAGAGAGAGAGGGTCACCGGAGGACCATGGAGGTGACAGGAAGCTCAGTGGGCTGAGTGCTGCTCACTTGTGCAGCACCCACACAGCAGCATGTGGACAGCCCCTCCCTGCGCTGGCTACAGGACACTTGTGGCTGAGGTGGGTCCCATGTGAGCCACAGCTCAGGGCTCTCAACACTGGGCTGGCAACAGCCATGGCCTGCAACATCCCTGCTGGTGACAGGTGACACCAGTACTGAGGCCCCATCTGAGATCTGGAAGCTCAGAGACTCTGCAGGTCCAAGCACTGAGCCAGAGGTCAGGTGCCTGCGAGGCAGTTTGGTGCCCCACAGAGGGATCCAGGAAAGGAACACAGAGACACACTCTCCTGTCCTCTCTATCTGCTGTGACTGCAGGCCACCAGACAGGTGTGCAGCACAGACACGACGGCCCTGGCAGGCTGCATGTCACTATCACCCTCTGCAACTGGAGTGCATCCAGAACCTGTGGCTCAATGCAGAGCCACGGAAGCCACAAGCCAGACACATTCCAGCAAGAAAACAGCAGAGGGCCACGGCTCACACGGGTTCCCTCAGGTGCCTCAAAAGCAGCTGTTACCAGTGCCAACACTATGTCAGCCTCAGCTCAGCCTGCACAAGACCACAGGTACTAGGCACAAAGAGGAGGACCCCTGGAGGACCTCCAGTCAGCAGCACTTGCCTCCTCCTGACCACCAGGTACCTTCCCTCCTGTCCAGCACCCATGCAGCCACACAAGCAGCTCAGGGAGCCTGTCTTGTGGTGAGACACAAGTCCCCATGTGTGTGTGCCCCTATGCCCAGGGACAGGTGCAGCCAAAGCTGACAGCAGGCATCCTGCTGAGGGGATATCCCAGGAGAGTGGCAGACGGACATCAACCTAAAGCACATGCGGGCACTGTGAGGACCAGTTGGCACAGTGCTCAGGCATGGCCAGAGAGTGTGCTGCAGTGTCCAGCCTCAATGCAGCCTCCTGCCCCACAGTGCCCACCAGTGGCAGGCCCTGCTGCAGGTCAGTGAATGGCGTGCACTGGGCAACCACATCACAGCACATCAGGCCTCTCTGAGAAATGCAAGGCCCTGCACACCACATCCCTCATTCTCCTGGGTCTCCAGGCCAGCCGGGAAGGCTCCGGTCCACCCGGTGTCCGCCCTGAGCAGCTGCAGCATCTTGGCCTGGCCCACTCGGTGCCTCCTCTCCTCTCGTGGGTGCCAGCCCCACGGAGCCTCACCTGATGACTTCTCTACTCGGCTTTTTGGACTTCTTGGCAGTTTCTACTTGCACAGGCACAGCCTCAGGAACGGGCTCCTCAACGGCCGTGTCCTCGCTGCCCAAGAGAGCTGCCTGCTGAGAGAAATCCATGTCCTGCATAAACGACATGCTGCGCTTCAAAGCTAACAGCCGCTCCTAGAATCAGAAAGGACAGAGCAGCAGGATTTTACCTCTCCCTCACAGCCACGGGGCCGTGACGATGGATGAATGGGATGGCCACAGCCTCACCTGGCCCACAGCTAGCTTCCCAGCACAGCAGCGGAGTGGTCACGGGGCCCAGAGCCCACAGAGGGGACAGCCACATCCCAAAGGCGCCCCTCACCTGCACGGGACTCATGCCGCAGGCCAGGTCTTGGGAAGCCTCTTGGGACAGCCGAGGACCAGCCCATCCCATCTGGGTTCAGTGGGGCCACCAGGTAAAACACACCCACGGGGTGGCAGCTCTCCAGGGAGATGGACATTCAGTGCCAGGGCCTCCCTCCACCCAGGGAGCTCTTGCAGCTACGCTGCCTGAGGGTGGAGGGGCACCCGGGGCAGGGGCGGCTGGGAGACAGATGGATGGGCACGTGGTTCCCTGTGTGTCTGCGGCCGCAGGCCCCCTTGCAGGCCCCTTACTTTGCTCATCATCTTGAAACCTGCGTGGAGGATCTTCTTGGCCAACTTGTAGTACACAGTATCAGGCCGGTTGTAGGTCATGGCATTGTCACACATCAGCTTGAAATCTGCCTGGGGAGAAGCAGCAGATGGGAGGACCCACCGGGTGGTAGGTGCCACGTGGACAGGGTTCTTGGCTCATCTAGAGGCCCAAAGAGAAGGATTGAAGACAAGTGGGAGACCAGTGACCTTGGCTCTTGGGCCTTAACAGCCACTTCTAAGAACTCAGGCTCATAGCTGCCTGTGGGTCTGTACTTGCACGAAGTCTTCTGGGAAGAGCGAGTCAAAGGCCAAAGTTTCTTGGGGCACAATAAGCATGCTTTAAGGGTGAGGGCATTGTCTGCTGCACTTCCTTCTCCTAGTCCTCCTCCTGGTCCCCACAGGATCTGAACAGGGACAGGAACCAGTAGCCTTACGGCTGAAGTCTGCAGTGAAATGACGGTGGGCACAGCAGCCCCTCTGCCTCAAGGTCTCTCCACGCGGAGAACTTAAAATGCCATCCGTAACCAGTTATCCAGAACTGCCAAAAAACACTTCCCTCAATAAGGAGAGCCCCATTAAAAAATCTGTAACAAAAGCACATTACTGGGAGGCTAGAGTGGTGGCTCAGCAGTTATAGTGCTTGACTGGCAGGCGTAAGAACACAGGTTTGAATCCCGGCACCACGTACACAACAAAGTGTCAGAGCAACGAAAGCCATGTGAAAAACTAAATAAAACTGATTCTCTTTCTCGCTGTCCCTCTTTCTCTAAAAAGAAATCTTACGGGGGATACTGCATTTTGCCACTGTAACATGCTCCTCAGCATGTGCCTCCCACAGTGAGAAGGGACGCTGAGTCCAGCCAAGGGCACACCATCTGTGCCCTCAACAGTCACTGTCCCCAGGGCAGGCCCGGGACAGTGGAACCACACACCTCTGGGGCCCGACACTCTCATGTGTGGATACAGGATGGAGCGGACACTGCCCGCCTTATGGCTCTGTCACTTGGAGAACAACTACATGCGGGTCCATGGCTGGGAATGAGGGAGGGCCTAGGGTGTGCCCTCCAGCCTTGCCTGGTCTCTCCAAAAAGCCCCTTCATCCCACCCAACTTCCTGCTGTGTTGTGCTGCTGAGTCAGCAAACCCTCAGCAGACGCCAACAGAAAAGGCGAACTTCTCCAGGGCCACCGGCCTCACGCAGAGGTTAGGCTGCCCTTTTCCAGGGCCACTGACCTCAGGCGGATCTGAGGGCCAACAATACCTAGCGTTCTGTCCCCAGCCAAGGAGCCATTTCTAATGGGCAAGGGAGAGAGAAGACAAAGCATTCATGAGAAGCAGGCATTCCTAAGATTATCAAGCCAGACACTCAGCAGGGCAGGACTGCATCAGCATTGAGGCACCCACTCAGGCTGGCCGCTTGGACCCACCACTGCCCCAGGAAGGGGTCCCATCTATGCCAGCACAGTGGCATGTTTCTAACTGCACAGAGCATGCAGCCTTACTTCTAGACCAAATGCAAGAGGGCCTGCAGCCCACCCAGGCCTTCATGCTGGCTGTGGACCCGCAGGGTGCTGTTCTGAACACACTCAACAGAACCGACCTGAGGAGAGCGGCAAGTTCAACAGCACTCGCGAGCTCCGCGACGATCATTTCAGAAGATAAAGCAGCTTACCTTGAATTCTGTGACCGACTTGTATTCGTTAGCTGCGATTTTGTCCTTCATTGTGCCAAAGTCCATTGGGTGTTTTATTATCATAGAATATCCAGGTGCAATCGCATCCGTGACAGGAAAAGCAAAAAATCCATGAGGATCTTTTCTGAAAGCAAAGATACCTTTAAAGAGTACAACTCTAAAACCTAGGCTTCCAAATGACACAAAGCTCCTTGTATTTTGAAAATGGGGATAAAACTAAGTTTTATTTTGCTTCTTGATGGGTACCTTGGTCACGACAAACTTCTGCCTGCAGTGGCCTGGCTCCACCAGCCAGCAGGTACCGGCATCTCTGGCCCCAGGCCCAGGCCCTGCTCTGGCCTCATGGGAGTGATGCCACAGAACAGAAAGGACCACGCCAACAGGGGCAACTCACCTCTGCAGCTGGCGCAGGAAGTGCTCCAGGAGCTGCTGGATGGGGGTGCTCTCGGCCTCCGCTGTCGGTCCGGAAAGAAAGCACAGACAGGTCAAGCAAGATCCGGCAGCACTCGTCTCACCGCAAGAACCAAGAGCCAAAGATGGCATGGACTCTGTGGATCCCGTCGGCTCAGCTGACAGTTGCCACACACCTCTCAAACCCCTAGTCAGCAACACAGATCTGCCACACAAGCTGCTCCCAGCTGGGACTAGGCAAGGCCCGGCAGAAACCAGAAATGAAGGCTGAACATGCACTGACCCTGGTTCCTGGTTGCTACCTGAGACTGCTCCACCTCTGGTCAGGCCCTTGGTCCTCACCTGCAGGATGAGCACACACTGTGCCACACTGCTTGTGAGGTCAGTAGCTATGCCCACAGCTCTGACTGCTCTTGATTGACTGGAGTGTGTCCACAGCAGCGCAGCCCCCACCCCCTGGTCCTTAACTTGGCAGCACCCTGGGGCCATGCTGGGTGCAGGACCTCCCACAGGCAGTGCTATACCTCAGGCTGGTTGCAACTGCAACTGTGCTTTCGCACATGCCCACCTGACTGCTGCTTTGTGTCCAATCTCCACAGCCCCCAGAAACCAAGCAAGCCTAACTACAGTGAAGAAAAAAGCCCTTGACAGATGGCTACGTGGCTGCTGACAGCCTGAAAAACTAACCCTAGCATTAGCCTTCCTGTCACATCCCCGATGTTCCACATCTCAGCATGCAGCTGCCTCAGTTTCCCTGTGGTCTGAAAAGCACAGGACACTAGCCCTGGTGTTGGACTCCTCCAGGACATCTGGGGTTGGGCAGTTCAAAGGAAAGACTGTCATTTGGGAACTCCAGCCAAACCCCATCCCTGGCAGACAGTACATAGCCAGAAACCCACTGAAGACCCCCTCCAGCTCCCTTCCCTCCAATCTACAGCCAACGAAGTGACTCTAGACCCACCTTGTGGGCCTCTGTCCCTTCTTCCAGGACACTACCTGTCTCCACTGATCTACCTGTGTTGAGATCAACATGGAGGTCACTCACCTGACACTGCTCCAAAGGGAGCAGTAAAGCAGAAAAAGCTAAATTTTTAGCCTCAGGATTGGCAAGCTTTTTCTTTAAAGGCCAGATTAAAAAACAGTCTAGGCAGTGTCACCATACTAGGTCTCTGTACCCCCTGCCTGCTTCCTTTTATAAGTCTTTAGAAGTGTGAAGATTACGCCTAGCTTGTGAGTTGAAGATACTTTTAAAGGCCACAAGCAGAAACTGGCCAACCTGCTTCAGATGAGGGTGGGAACCTCAGGTCATGGGGACACTGGACAGGCTCAGGAAAGTGTTAGCTTTCTTCCCCCACACAAGGGTCCCCAGAAGCCAAGGACCACAGTGCCACCCATTCTGACAAGGAGCTGGGACCCAGGGGCAGTCTTGCCTGGCTGCGTCCGGCAGGCCCGCACTGGCCGATCAGGGGGCGGCTCTACCTCCACCTTCTTCCCAGGGTCCAGGTCATCCGCCTCTCCCTCACTGGTGCAGTGCTCCTTCTGCCGCTTGCGCTTCTTCTCCTCCTGCCAGGCAGATGGGGGAAATGTCAGAGTGGAGACCTGACCCAGACACGACTCCATGGAGACCCTACTGCAGGAGAGCCAAGCATGCTGCCCTTGGAGAGCACAAGCCACCCACCAGCTGGGGTCTGAGCCCCAGCCACAACCCTTCACCTTCCGCTTCCTCCGCTCCTCATCATCCAGATGCTTCTCCTTCTCCGACTTTTTCTTCTTTTTCTTCTTCTTCTCTCTGTGCCTCTCCCGTTCGTGGTCTGACCGGTCCTCGTAATAGCTGGAGTCATGGCCTGAGCCTGAGAGCTCCGTCACTTCGCTTCCGCCCACCTTGAGCACCAGCTTCAGGGGCTTCTCCAGTGGAGCATCAGCATAATCTGCATGGCCACAGGCCACTGAGTGCTCACCACACCTGGCAGGGCAGGAACCACAGGCCCCGAGGGCAGACCCGGCAAGGCCACCTTGGCAGTGGTCCTCCCTTCAAACCCCATCACCCTGGGAGAAGCAGTAAGGCCCCAGCTTCCTTCCCAGCAGCCTCTCCCCATGCTGTAGTCACAGGTTATCCCCTTTATCAGTCAGGAGCTGCTGCAGCACCAGAAAAATGGAGGGACAAGCAGACCCTCTCCAAGAAGGGCAGGTGACCTATAACTATGCCCTCTACTCCGATAGGCTCACCCCGCACAGGCTCCTAGGTTCCTCCCACCAAGGCCCCCAGCCCTCCCAAGCCTCCAAGCCCTCAGCCCCACAGGCCCCTCCCTCTCAGGCCCCTCCCCACCCAGGCTCTGAGGCCCCGCCCTGACCAGGCCCCTTGGCCCCTCCCCAACCAGGCTCCGCCCCGCCCCTGCTCCTAGGACCCTCCCGCCCAGGCCCCCAACCCCCCAAGTCCCTTGCCCCCCAGGCCTCTTCTCCCACAGGCCTCTCCTCTCCCAGCCCCCTCCCAGCGCACCCTCGTAGGACGAGCGCCACTCGGCCTTGTGCTTCTTGTGCTTCTTCCCCATGACAGCGGTGGCAGCGGAGATGGAGAGCGGCCGCCCGAGGCCCGCCCGCGCCCGCCGGAAGTGGCTGCGCCGCAGCCGAGGGCTTCCGGGTCAGAGGACTGCGCGCCGCGCGCGGCAGATTCGAAGCAGGCGGGCGGGAGCTGCGGCCGGCATGGACGAGGCGGTAGGCGACCTGAAGCAGGCGCTGCCCTGCGTGGCCGAGGCGCCCGCCGTTCACGTGGAGGTGCTGCAGCGCGGCAACAGGTGCGCCGCCGGGCGGTGCGCTGGGTACCGGCAAGGGGATCCCGGGATGGGGCACCGGGACTCCATGTACCTGTGCGTGACCTCAGGGCGGGGCGCCGGGACCCTGTACCTGCTAGCGACTCCAAGGACCAGGCGCCGGGACCCCCGGGTACCTGCGCGTGACCCCAGGGCGGGGCATCGGGACCTCGCGTCCTTTGTGCGACTCCGGGGTCGAGGCGCTGGGGCGCGGGTACCTGTGCGTGATCCAGGGAGGGGCTCCAGGACACCGTGTACCTGCGTGCGACTCCAGGGACGGGGCGTCAGGACGCCCCGGTACCTGCGGGTGACCCCAGGGCGGGGCGCCGGGGCCCGTGTACTTGTGTGCGACTCCAGGGGCGGGATTCCCAGGTATCTAAGTGTACCCACAGAGCGACCCCAGTCGGGGCGTTGGGACCCCGTACCTCCATGCGACTCTAGGGGCCGGGCGCGGCGGGGCCAGGGTATCTGCGCATGACCCATGGAGGGGCGCTGGGACCCCCGTGTACCTGCACTCGACACCAGGGACGGGATTCCGGAGTCCTACCCCTTGGGTGACCCCCTGGGGTGGCGCCGGGATGCCGTGTACCTGCATGCGACTCCAGGGACAGGACACTGGGACCCCTGTACCTGTAGGGCGACCTCAGGGCGGGTAGCAGGGACCCACGTACCTGCATGCGATTCCAGGAGCAGGGTTCATGGGGACCAAAGTGTACCCCCTGGGCGACCCAAGAGCGAGGGCCTGGGACTCCCAGGTACCCACTGGGTTACACCTTCTTACCCACTGGGCAACCCCTGGGCAGGGCCCTAGGACCCCCGTACCTGCAAGTAACACCAGGGGCAAGGGCACTGGCAACCCCCTTGAGTATCTGCACTGAGTCCAGTAGGTTCCCCAGCGTGCTGGGACAGCAACCAGGGAGGCGCAGAGGCAGTATCTGGGCTAGGCTATAAGAGTGGAAGCCTTACATGGTGAAGGACTAGGAAAGGTGGGCTAAGGGACTCCCTGAGATAGCTCAGTGCCTGAGCCCCAGCGGCTAGATGGACACCCCATGCCGAGTGCTCATCCATCCAGGCCTTACCCTGAACACTGTTAATCTGCAAAGTAGCCACCATGGCAAGGCCTCCTAGCTGAGGGTGGCTTCTGGAGGTCACATGGCTGCCATGGAACCCGCAGGCCAGGGTTGGCCCTGGAGTTGATTGCCATTCAGACCACCACCCTCCTGTTCTTAGCTCAGGGCTTTCTTGAGTGTAG
This sequence comes from Aplodontia rufa, assembly GCA_004027875.1. Lineage (NCBI taxonomy): Eukaryota > Metazoa > Chordata > Mammalia > Rodentia > Aplodontiidae > Aplodontia > Aplodontia rufa. The sequence continues at coordinate 23,095 of PVKS010007534.1, read as the reverse complement.
TCTGTTTTTGGAAACAACGCCTCCTGCTAAATTGCTGGTTCTAGCTCCTTTCCTGTGCGTGTGCTCTGTTTTCCTAGCACTGCAAAGAAGGAGGACATAAAGCTGAGCGTGCGGAAGCTGCTCAACAGACATAACATCGTGTTTGGTGACTACATGTGGACCGAGTTTGATGACCCTTTTCTCACCAGAAATGTGCAGTCTGTGTCTATTGTGGACACGGAGCTGAAGGTCAAAGACCCTCAGGTAACTGCTGACCACCCTTGGCTGAGTGTGGAGTTGCCTTGGCTGCTTCCACAGCATTTCACATGCTTATCTGTTGGCTCAGGTGATGAGGCATGTTCTGGCCATATCCTGGAACCAGCGCTGGGGTAAGACCTGGCCTGGTGTCAATAGGCACTAGCTACAGCGGGGTGGAATCCAAGTGTTGGAATGTGGGTGCTGTGGACTAGTGGACTGCTCTGATGAGCCCCAGGCACCAGCCTCAGGGGCACAGTCAACCAGAGTTCAAGTGCTCAGTAGTGGTGGGAGGTCCACAGGGGTGTACTGGCTGCAGGTGGGGAGGTGGGCCTGCCTGTGGCTGCTCTTCCTGGCATTCTGCCTGCCGCTGCTACACCTAGCGTCTTAACCAAGGTCAAGTGTGAGAGCTGGGTGCATCACACAGTTCTGCTACCAGCAAAAACTGGAAATGTGTCCCTGATGGAGAAGCATCTCTAAGCAATGCATGGTTCTTGCCTTATGAAGAATAAATTTAGTGGGCTTGGTTCTAAGATTTGCTCATGATGTGGCCCTCTTTGTTCACATCATAGGCCAGTATTTGTGGCCTTGTCAGACCCATATCCATGCTGAGCTCTGATGCCACCATCTTTGATGGTGGTGCTGAGATCCTGTACAGCCTCTCAAGAGTAGCAGGACTGTTCACAGGGAACCCTGTGGACTGCAGGTCCAGCTGCGTGGGCCTATCATGATTGTGCAGCTCTGTAGATGTGTGAATACTCACCTGGTCCCTGCTGTTAACAGCCAACAATTGTCAGGAAACCTTGACCCCAGCTGCATGGTTCTATCTTGATTGCAGCCCTGTAGGAGTGGACACACACCTGGTTCCTGCTGTTAGCAGCCAACCATCTGAAGTGCTCTAGCTGCCCACTAGTCAGGTGTTGCTTCAACAAAATTGATGCATCTACACCAAATTCAATAGACTCACAGTAGGTTTCTGTCTCCTGCAAAAGTGTCTTAATCTGTTTTCTGGGGAGGCCATGGTTAGAAAACTGCTCCAGCTCCATCAGGCTACTAGTCAGCCAGACACCTCCATTGGACCGCAATCAGGCGAGTCTTCCACACTAATGTTTCACCCTTCCTTGAGAGTGCCAAGTCCCCTGAAGGAATTGATGTACACCAGTGCCATCCCACTGCATTCACAGAGACCCCCTTCTCCAAATCTGCCTCCAAGTCCTTCCCTTGATTGCCACTCAGCTGCCCCATGTGGAACTCACGTCTCCGGTTAGCCCGCAACCAGGTGGTTTCTCCTGTTCCCGTCTTTTGTGTGCCAGCCCCAAAGGAGTCAACGACCACAGCCCCACGTGTACAGGGTCTCCGAGAAGCCCCAAGCACCCCACCGTTCCCCACTGCTAAAATCTCAGGGTCCAGAGGGAAGCAGCCGTGCAGTCATTGGAACAGGAAATAGCTGAGCATGGTAACATGTGGCCAGCCAGGAGTGCAGCAGCCCCTTGAGCAGCATATGTTCACACACTGGGTCACCTTTTCTCTTTCCTGTTGTTATTTTCCTGGTTCTTGCTGTGACACAGGGTCTTCTTCTAAATGTCACTTGCTAAGATGCTGTGTCCTGTCTGCTCCTTTTTGCCAAGCAATTCCTGCATGAAGGGCCAGCGGGGTGTGTTTGGCTTCCTGCTGCCCTCACCTCAGCTCCATGGACATCATCCCAGCCCAATGGGGCATGCACTGACAGGGCCAGTCGGTGAGTGGGAGTACAGACTGGCTTCCTGCAGGCCCACGCTCCCTGACACAGAGGGAGGAAGGCCAACTTAGTGAGGGTGCTCGGGGAGAAGGGAAAGTGGAGTGACGGCTGTCTCGTCAACCTCAGGAGGAAGGCCGTCTCTCTCTGGTGGGTCTCAACATTCTCCAGCCAGAGCCAGGCAGGCAAATTACAGGACAAGACCAGGTCACCTTGTGGTGTAGAAAGTTATGTGGTGCTCCAGGAACAGGAGCTGAGGGCTGCCTGAGTTCCTCCAGTGGCCAGACCTGAGCAGCCTAGGCAGAGAGGATGGTGTAGTGTGGCAGCGTTACGTGGGTGCAGAGGGGATGTGTCATAGGCATGGTGCAACACTGTCTGACTAGACACATGGGACACACTCTGTGGGGCATCACAAATGATGTGGGTGACAGTGTCCTAGAGATGCCCTTGGCATGCCCCAGCCCCCCTGCAGAGTGGGCCTTAACTTGGCTTCTACTCCAGACGATGATGAAGCATCAAAAGACAGACTGGTCAGTATCCAATGAGATGTCTGGCAGCTCTGCCTTGAGGAGGGGCTCAGAGGTGCGGGTGGAGCACCCGGTGCTGTGCAGTGAGGACAGGGCATCTCCATGGTGCTCTTTGGAAAGTCAACATCCTCGTCCGACTCTGGGAGGAGTCATGTGACCATTCAAAAGGACAGTCCACTCAGAAGGCCTGTTCTGACCAGACGTATTGGGGCCTGCAGCTTCTCTGGGTGGAGACTCAGTACATGTTGCTCAAGGAGGTTGTGTTACTTTACAGTGGTAGAACAATGCCAAAGCTGCTCTTCAAAACAGAGGAGAGCACCAGAGAGGGAGGAATGGTTGAGCGTCTAAGAAGAGCTCATCCTAAACTTGAAGCAAGAAAGCCTTTCACCAAGTCTCAGTGGTGGTTTCTAGCCTGTGCACATCCACCTGTGTGTGTACTATGGCCCTCACGTGTGTGGAGCTGTGGCTTCTAGTGCTCCGTGCACGTCCACCTGTTTGTGGTCAGTGACCCACATGTGTGTGGAGAGGTGGCTTCTAGTGCACTCTGCACATCTACCTGTCTGGGGTCAGTGGCCCTTGCGTGCGTGGAGTGGTGGCTTCTAGTGCTCCGTGCGTGTCCACCTGTTGTGGACAGTTGTCCTCATGTGTGTGGAGAGGTGATTTCTAGTGTTTCATGCACTTCCCCCTGTCTGTGGTCAGTGGCTTTTGTGTGCGTGGAGAGGTGGCTTCTAGTGCACTCTGCATGTCTACCTGTCTGTGGTCAGTGGCTTTCGTGTGGGTGGAGAGGTGGCTTCTAGTGCATTCTGCATGTCTACCTGTCTGTGGTCAGTGGTCCTCACATGCATGGAGTGGTGGCTTCTAGTGCACTCTGCATGTCTACCTGTCTGTGATCAGTGATCCTCACATGCATGGAGTGGTAGCTTCTAGTGCTCCGTGCATGTCCACCTGTTGTGGACTGGGCGCTCACATGCATGGAGGGGTGGCTTCTAGTGCACTCTGCACATCCACCTGTATGTGGACCATGGCCCTTGCATGCATGGAGAGGTGGCTTCTAGTGCACTCTGCATGTCTACCTGTCTGTGGTCAGTGGTCCTCGCATGCATGGAGTGGTGGCTTCTAGCGCTCCGTGCATGTCCACCTGTTATGACCAGGCCCTTGCATGCATGGAGAGGTAGCTTCTAGTTCACTTTGCACATCCACCTGTTTGGACCATGACCCTTGCATACGTGGAGTGGAGGCTTCTAGTGGACTCTGTATATGGACCTGTTGTGGACCAGGCCCTCCGTGCATGGAGAGGTGGCTTCTAGCCTGTGCACGTCCACCTGCGTGTGGACCGTGACCCTTGCTTGCGTGGAGAGGTGACTGTGTTCATCTCCCTATGTGTGGACTGGGCCCTTGCGTGCGTGGAGGGGTGGCCTCTGGTGCTCTGTGCTGCTGCTGGAACTCACTGCTGCTATGCTCTCTCCGCAGCCCATTGACCTGAGCGTGTGCGCTCTTGCGCTTCACGTCTTCCAGCTGAATGAGGACGGCCCCAGCAGCGAAAACCTGGATGAGGAGACAGAGAACATCATTGCGGCCAGCCACTGGGTGCTGCCTGCAGGTACACAGTGCTGTGCCACAGTGGTCCCTGGGGTCTTGTGGTGTGCACGGCACAGCCTCAGCTGGTGCTGCAGCTGGCACCCGAAACAGTGGCGTGCAGAGCAGAAGTGTGCTTAGGTTCTCACCTGCAGAGGTTGCTGTCTGTGGCTGGGAACCTATGGCAAGGAGGCTTATTCACTTTCTGGCTGGGTGCAAGAAGGCCAGAGATGCGTAGCCCAGTCCCCTTCCAGGGTTCAGCCCTGGGCCCATGTCATAAAGATCTCACTACCTCTGGTAGCACCAAGTAGAGGACCAAGCCTCTAGTGTGGCCTCTGAGGGAGCCACAGGTCCAGCCTGCAGCCATCACAGGTTGAGGAAATAGCAGCCCACACGTGAGTCTGTTTTGTCCTCGAGGTGGTGGCCCACCGAGGCCATCTGGTCTCACTGCCTAGTGGGCCTCCTCCCTGCTCCTCCCAGAGTTGAGGTCCCATGGTGCCCTCATGCTGCCCTATGCAGAGAGCTCCTGTTAGAGCACAGGTCCACAGACACCCAGTGGCCCTCGTTCTGCACCTTTCACCCTCAAGGAGGTCAGGCGTGGGAGGAATTGTGGATGCTCTGCCCTTGGCACAGATCGCTGGTCTCTCCTGTGAGCAGGAGTAGGGAGCCTGGGCAGGCCAGCCGGATTGGCAGGCGATGCTCCTCTTCCTAAGACCCCGGCCTTGTGTGCTTGTCCCACAGCTGAGTTCCATGGGCTCTGGGACAGCCTGGTGTACGATGTGGAGGTCAAGTCACATGTAAGTCACCCTGCAGCCCTGAGGGTCCTGCCCTCCAGCACTGCCCCAGCTGTAGGAGAAGGGAAGGAACTAGATGAACACACTGTCCCCCTGATCCCTGGGCAGAAGGAGAGAGCAGGCAGGCAGAGAGGAGGCTCTGTGGCCCCTTGGGTGCTCCAGAGGAAGGCACTGGCTTGGGGCCTGGTGAGGCTTTGGTGGTTTTGTGGCCCTTGCAGTGAGAGTGGGCACTATGCTTGTACCAGTCTTGGCCTGGCCATGCCCCATCTGCGGGCTTCTCCTAAAGGGAAGGTCGTGCTGTGCTGCTGCTGTAGTGGCGCCCTGAATGGGGTATGCGGGAGCCTCTGCTGGTGCCCTCACGTGCTGCCTTCTCCTGCCAGCTCCTGGACTACGTGATGACGACCTTGCTGTTCTCAGACAGGAGTGTGGACAGCAACCTCATCACCTGGAACCGTGTGGTGCTGCTCCACGGTGAGACCCGGGGCCAGCACCACTTCTTTGCAGGTCACCTGCTTGTGGCCCTCGGGCACCGGCTGCTTGACTCTCGTGGGCAGCCAGTTCTGCCCTGTGAGTGTCGCTGACGCAGGCCCTGCCTGCTTTTCTTCTGCACTCTCAGGGCCTCACTTTGTGAGCATAGGCTGCAAAGCCATGGTCTTAAGAAATCTTGCTTTCAGAGGAAAGAACTTGTTATCCTGATGTCACTTAGTAGAAAAGGACCCAGTGAAATCCGGAGTGGGCCCCCCCAGTGGAGGGGGGCAGTCAGCCTCCTCCTGCAGTGAGGTGATACTGGGGGTGGGGGCCAGGTCACCAGGGGAAGGAGCAGTCATCAGTCTCCTGCAGTGAGGTGAAATTGGGATGGAAGTCAAGTCACCAGGGACGAGGGGCAGTAATCAGCCTCGTGCAGTGAGGTGAAGTTGGGGTGGGGGTCAGGTCACAGGGTGGGCAGTAACCAGCCTTGCGCAGTGCAGGCCACATAATTGTCTTCGGCCAGCAGATGCCCTGCACTGCCCTGGGAGGGAGACAAGCCCAGGCACTAACCAGTGCAGTCAGCTTTCTGCTAGGGCTGCTCCTGCTGCATGCTGGCAGCTGTGGGCCTCAGAGGGCCTCTGCTCTGCCAACACCCTTGTGCTTCCCCCAGCTCTCGGAGCAGCTGCTGTGTGGCTTGGGGACTGAGGACAAGGCCTTGCCCCGGCCCTGTGGCGGCTCTGAAGAGAGCAGGCATGTCTTCCGCTCAAGCTTGCTGGGTCCAGCCTTGGGCCAATCGTGCTTAGCAGGGTCCTGGGATGAGGCAGCACATCCTGCATAGTCCTTCAGTTCAGGTCGGGAACTAAAGCTGGAGGAAGAGACCAGGGTCCCATGTGCCCTGCAAGGACCTGACCCAGTGAGCCAAAGCTGCCACCACGCTGGAGGCTGTAACATCCCACCGGCCCCCTTGGTGCCACTCTGGGAAGCAGGCCTTGGGGGACATCCAGGCCTACACTGCAGCTTCCTCTGGCTCCATGTGGTTCTGGCCTGCTGCAGGCTGTCCACCAACAAACACAGGCACTGTCCTATGTCCCGATAAGTGGCATCCTGCCTCCTGTTGCTGAGAAACGTGACTGTGCTTTGAAAGGTACCTCCGTGTGTGGATAGCACAGTGCAGACCAGCAGATCAGTGCTTAGCATAGCCCAGCAGGGAGGCCAGAAATACATTAATAAAGAGGGGAGACTTCAGTGTAGAGGTGACACTCACAGCTGGGGGCCACTGGAAGACCTCGTATGTCAGCACGCATTTGCAGCTGCAAGTTTTCATGGCCTTCACAGGAAAGGCAGTATACAGCAACCCCTGCTGGTGTGAGAAATTTCCATGGTGCTGGCTCAGAGACACATTTGCTTGGCTTACAGGTCCTCCAGGCACTGGGAAAACATCCCTGTGTAAGGCATTAGCCCAGAAGCTCACCATCAGACTGTCGAGCAGGTAACAGGCCTGGGGGTGTGTGTAGGGGTGCCGCAGGAGTGGGGCCTGGGACAGGCAATCCCTGGCACTTAACTGTCTCCCCACTGCAGTGCAACTTGCTGTACCAGGCTCAGAGCCCAGCGCGCTGCACCACTGAGCTACACCCTAAGGCCCTTTTCTTTATTTACTGTATTTTTGTTTTTCTTTTAAAGAGAGAGGAACAGAGTGAAAGAGTCAACTTTATTTTTTTCATCTGGCATTTGTTTTTCCAACACTTAGTTGTACATGTGGTGCTGGGTCTGAACCTGGGTCCTTGTGCATGCCAGGCAAGCACTCCGACCACTGAGCAACTGCTCCAGCCCTTATTTACTCATTTTTTAATTTATGAGACAGGTCCTCACCAAATTGCCCAGGGTGGCATTGAACTCACAGTCCCCTTGCCTCTACCTCCCAAATTGCTAGGCTTACAGGCCTGACCACCATGCCTGCCTAAAACTTTTGTTTCTAGTTCCTTCTGGTGAGTAAAGCACCCTCCTTCCTGCAGTGGTTGGTCACTCTGAGCCTGGCAGTTTCATGAAGGCCGCTGAGCCTTGTTCATGGTGGCCTGGGTCCGTCCTGGAGGGAGTCCAGGTGCTCTTGAGAAGAAGGCCTGTAGCAGCAGGCTGGTGTATGACAGGCTAGCTGGCTTTCTGTCCCCCTAACTGCAGAACAGTGCTGTGGTCCTGGCTGCCTGTTTCCCTTGGAGTTCTGTGTCTGAGGAGTCAGGTTTTCATCGCCTTTGGAAATTACTGTTATTCTCAACTAATCCCCACTTTCTGGAACGTTGGGCTGCTTGATGCTGCCCACAGGCCACTGGTGTGGCTTCTCACTTTTTCAGGACTTGAGAACACCTGTTTCATTGGCTGGTTTCCATCTCTTCACCCTCAGGTCCGTGGATTCTCTGCTGCATCTGGGCTGCTTTCAGAGAGCAGGGGGAGAGTGTTTCTGAAGAGTACATGCTGTAGCATGTGCTGCCCTTTCTCGTGTACATGGCAGCTGCCCTCTGTCCCACCCACTGCAGGCACTGGCCACATTGCTGCTGTTCCTCAGGTGCTGGGCATCCTTGGGCATTGGACATTGTGGTGGACACCTCTGGGCTCAGGCCACTTCCTGGCTGCCAGCTTTGCTCTGTGCTTTTTGGCTGCTGTGACCGGGACACTCCTTGTGGGATCTGTTTTCGACTTTGTTAGGGAGGGGCCTAGGGATCTCTGGGGAGTCTCTGGAGCACCTGGTGTGATAGATTGCTCCCATGGCCCTTGGACTTGGCTTCCTAGCCTCAGGGCACTTCCTGCTCGCACTGTTCAGCAGACACTGGGGACCCCACACTGGCTTCTGGGGACTTTTCTTCATGTGTTCTTCCCCTCTGTGCTGCCCACTCCTTGGCCCCTGGCCTCTGACCTCCGACTCTGTCTCAGCTTGGCAAGGTGGGTGCTGTACCCTGGTTCCTCCTGGGGCTATGGGTTGATGGTGCCTCCAAGGACAACAGGGCAGCAGCAGGGCCCCTGGTGTCCCATCCTGGGTTGGCTGTGCTCTGCCACTGGCCAGGCCAGGTTGCCCTGACTCTGTGCCCTTTCCTTGTTGTTCAAGCTGATGGGGCATCGTGAAGGGTGTCTGGTGGGATGCACTGTGGTAATTCTGATTCCCAGAGAGGCCCTCCTTGCACAGGCGAGTGGTGTGTGTTACCTCTGCCTGTCAGGCTTGGTGACGTGGCCTTGTTCTGAGGCATTGCAGTGCACCTGTGTGAAGAACTCCAGGGCACTGTACTGACCACCAGAGTGGAGAGGTTGGTGTAGGAGGCTATGGAGTTGTCTTGACCGCCAGGGAAGAGGGGTTGGGATAGGAGGCCAGGGCGCTGTCCTGAACCCCAGGCAGCAGAGGTTGTGGTAGACAGCCAGGTCCTCCTGACCCCTTGGGAGGAGAGGTGACTGTAGGAGACCAGGGTGCCCGCCTGAGCACTGGGGAGGGGAGGTCATAGGTAGGAGGCCAGGGTGCTGTCCTAACCCCCAGGGAAGGGAGGTCATGATAGGAAGCATCCTTGTTGGTCAGTCACAACCCTGGAATTGCATGTTGTGGCTTCTGAGTCATTTCTGGATGAAACCCCATCTGCTGCAGGCATGTTGTCTCTGGGCATTTGGGGACAGTCTGTGTCTCTGGGTCATCTTCACCCTCCTTTGTGAACACAGGGGTAATTTGTATTCCTGTCTTTTGACACGGACCCTGTGATTGCCATCTGAAGCAATTCTTCTGTGGATGTGGAGAAGCCCTGCTGAAGCCAGTGGGCCGTTTCCGCTGTGCACCAGGAGCTGAGTGCATGCAGGCCACCTTGCTGTCCCTGAGTGATGGCAGCCTCTGCTGCAGGCCTCAGGCAGGTTTGCTGCACAGGGGACTAGGTGCACTCCAGGCCTCCAGCATCCGAGGCCCTGGGTCTGCTGGGAAGTGTGAGGAGGAGGAGGAGGAGTGTTCAGCTCCTATGGAAATCTTGGTGCTCCCTTTCTGTGTGTCAGTGTTGGTGATTCTTTATGAAAGTGCAGATAAATTGTGAGGAGGTTGAGATGAGAGTTTTTAATTCCAGTGGTGCCATGGGAAGGCATCGCTATGATCTAGAACCGTTGGTTGCATTGTGTTAGGTTTTTCGTGATTGCTTGGTATGCTGAGCTAGGTCCCCGATTCACCCTCAGCATTTGTGAAGACTGTGAGTTAGTGGCCAGGAGGGGTGCTGGGCTGGAGAGCCTGGGCGGCTGCCCCTAAAGAGCATGGAACTGGTTGTGAAGTGTTCTCTTCCTCATTTCCCACCTCAGGTACCGGTATGGTCAATTAATTGAGATCAATAGCCACAGCCTCTTCTCGAAATGGTTTTCGGAAGTGAGTATTGAATGGCGCAGTTGTGTGCCACACATCCAGCACCCTGGGAAGCGAGGTGCCCAGTGCAGAAAGCATGCAGGCAGGCTCCCAGAACCTGCAGGGCCACGTCCCAGACAGATTGGGTGGGAAGGAATGGACGGGCGCTCCATGGCCACCTGGAGACTGCACCCTCCACTGAGCAGCCCAGGGGGTGCCCCTCATCTCGGTGTCCGCGTGGCCTGTGGTGGGTGCTGAGGCCAGACACGTAGTGCCTGTGTGGGGTGTGCCTGGCAGGTGAGCAAGGGGAGGTGCAGGCTCAGCACCCTGATGCATGGGCAACGAGGGGCAGTGTGGGCTCCTCCAGGCTGGCCTGGCTCCTTCCACCCAGGAAGACTCTGCAGGCGTGGTGTGCTCCTGCAGTCTGTGGGTGGATGGCCCTCAGAGAGTGCTGTGGTTCCAGAGTGGCAAGCTGGTGACCAGGATGTTCCAGAAGATTCAGGACTTGATCGATGACAAGGAGGCGCTGGTATTCGTGTTGATCGATGAGGTAGGCAGGCGGTGGTGCTGGCCTCTGGGTCCTGCCGCCCCCAGGCATGCCATCCTGTGGGACCCTCTCCCCAGGTGCTGTCATTGCTGACCCCTTGCTCTGTTCCTCAGGTGGAGAGTCTCACGGCTGCACGCAATGCTTGCCGGGCGGGCGCTGAGCCTTCAGATGCCATTCGTGTGGTCAATGCCGTCCTGACTCAGATTGATCAGATCAAAAGGTGACACTGGCTGGCCAGTACTTTGAGCAGTGGGCAGTGTGGCCACCACACATCCTTGAACCACAGTTGCACTTGGCGTTGCGTGTGGCCTTGATGCAGCACATGTGGTGATCACGTTCTCAGGAAGTACCCTGACTTCCTTGAGTATCAAGTTGGCACAGAGGAGAACGGCAGAGGAGGCGTGGCCCACTGCTGGGTGAAGAGCGAGCCCCCACTCTAACCAGTGACACGCCTGCCTGTCCTGTGCTGCGGGCCCAGGGTACTGTAGCTGCCGGCTCCCACCTTCAGGGCCTGGAAACCGTGCATGTCCTGGAAGTGTATGCGGGACGGTGCTTCGTCCCCTCCTGTGGTTGCCCAAGGGCCAGCTGACCCAGGCTCCGCTTGACTTCCCAGACTTCCCCACCTCTCCAGCTCCTTCTGTTGCCTTCCTCTGGCCTCTAGCCAGAGGAGAGGACACCTTCCTGCTTACATTCCCAGGCCTCAGATTCTACTGCCAGTGGCTCCGTGCACGGCCTGGCCACGTCCCGCCCTGTGTGTTCCTGGAGCCACCGTCCCCCAGTGTCCACTCCCTGTGTGTTCCTGGTTTCATTTGTCATATCCCCCAGTGTCATTTGCAGTGGGTCCCTGTTGCATACCCCCAGGCTGCCCACGTAGCCCTAAACCACACTGTCCAACATTTCCTGTTCTGCCAATGGTCTCATGATGCCCTCTGCCAGTGGTGGGTTACCCTGTCTTGCCCTCCCGCCAATCACCAGGGCTGTGGGTCTTGGGCGAGTGTTGCCCAGTGTCGCTCTCCCCTGCCTCAGCTGTCCTTGTGCCCCCACCTTTATCTGGGTGGGTTGCTCCCAGGCTTGGAACCTCCTGCCCTACCACAGGCCAGGAGGCTGCACTATTTCATCACCTGCACCCAGGTGGCACTGGGCTAGAGAGCCTGCTATATGGCTGGGCCCTGGCGTGTTGGTGACCAGGCCACATGAGGGTGGCTTCCTGTATGGGGAGAAACAGGAGATGAGCTGATAAACAGCCCAACCGTGGTGTTTCTGGGGTAACAGGCTGTGTGGTGAGGCATCTGCATGGCTCTGCAAGGAGGGGCTGGTTGTGGGTGTGGGAGACACAATAGATACAGCAGAGAGGGACTGCAGGGCAAGCTTCTTACCAGGCTGAAAGGGGAGAGGCAAGTCAAGGAGGGCCTGGGAGGGCTCTGATGGCAGGCGCTTGCAGGGCTGGCATAACACAGCTGTGTGGCAGCCAGGAAGGCACTAGGGTGAGGATGGCAAGGGTTCAGAGGTCGGCCTGATGTGGCTGCCCAGTGACACTGGCGGGGCCGCCTCCACCCTCAGGCCTCCTGTGACCTGCGCACCTGCGTCAGAGGAAATCCTGATGTGGCTGCCCAGTGACACTGGCTGGGCCACCTCAACCCTCAGGCCAGCCCTCTGTCTTCTTGCTGGTGCCCCTGTCGGATGGGGCCCCACGTGACCAAGTTGGTCATGTTGTTACTTTGTCCTCACTTCCTGGCCGCAACAGGCATTCCAATGTGGTAATTCTGACCACTTCCAACATCACCGAGAAGATCGACGTGGCCTTCGTGGACAGGGCTGACATCAAGCAGTACATTGGGCCACCCTCCACAGCAGCTATCTTCAGAATATACCTCTCCTGCCTGGAGGAGCTGATGAAGGTACTTGCCTCAGCTAGCACTGCCTTGGTCAGGTGGCTTTGACCTAGGGCGGGGAGTATCCATGTAGCACCTGCCCCTCCTGTGGCAGAGGGTGAGGCTCTGCTGCATCTCACTGTGCACTTTTGTGATCCTCATTACCAGGGCCTTAGCAGGTAGAAGCTGAGTGAGGGGCCATGGGCAGCCTGGTGGGCTCATCTGACCTTCGACCATCAGTCTCTAAGTGACTGCCACCTGAGCCAGGGCTTCCTTACAAGAAGAGGAAGAGAGACTGAGTGTTTAGTTCACAATTCACACAACTGAAGGTCATAGGTCACAGTTCGTAGTCCTGTCATCTGGCTGTAGGTCCTACAAGCCTTCAACTAGCGGAAGGTCGTAGTTCACAGGCAGGCTACCATCTGACCTCTGACCCAAGGTGGTAGTTCACAGGCCCCTTGACTGTCATCTGGCAGTGGAAGTGGTGTCCATTGGGCTGTCCCTGGAGTCAAGCTGTAGCACCATGCTTTGAGCCTTGAGCAAGGGCGCCCAGTTGTAGCCCAACAGCTTACAAGTGGGGATTTGTACTATGTGGTGTGGTGGAGTCCTTGTTTTTATCTGGCAGGATAGGAGTTTTCCCATCAGCAGCCTTGCTGGACACTTCATGACAGTGCTCTCACCATGCCTACCAGGGAAGGGGTGGCCTCTGGTGGATGTGAATGAGAGCTGCCCAGTGTGAACATCTGTCCTGCTCTTGAGGGTGTTGAAACATTGTAGCTCAGCTGTGCCATGAGGAGCAAGGAGGGGGCATGTAGGCCCAGAAGGACCCCTGGAGGCCATGTGGGGCTGTAGACTGGGAGGGAGGTACGTGGAGGTGTGGACTCGGGAGTGTGTGCAGTGGTGTAGATGGGAAGGGGGCACATGGAGGTGTGGACCAGGAGGATCTGGGGGGCATGGGGAGTGTGGTTAGTGAGGGCTGGGGGCAGGGCAAAAGATGAGGGTCCACATGGGCAACTTGACACAAGCCCTGCGGGACCAGGCTGCCTGCTTCCCATGGCAGTAGGCAGCATGTGGTCCTCCTGTGTGATGGCCTGGTGTGCTCCTTGTGTGCCCTGCGTAACTGCCATGCCCTCTGCTCAGTGCCAGATCATATACCCTCGCCAGCAGCTGCTGACCCTGCGAGAGCTGGAGATGATCGGCTTCATCGAGAACAACGTGTCCAAGTTGAGCCTCCTCCTGAGTGAGATCTCCAGGTGCAAACAGTTCTGCTTTGTAACCAAGTGGGACACATTTGCTGGCGTAACAGGAAACCATGTTTCCTTGGGAGGCAGGGAGAGCCTGGTAGTGAGCTCTCAAGGTGCCGCGAGGGGACGTGTGTACACACGTGTACCCTAGGAGCAATGGGCACTCCTGCCAGAGTCAGCTGCTTGTGGAAGGCAAGGGGGTGGGCAGGAGAATGGCTAATCCTGGAGGAACCGGCAGAGTGGTTACAGGGCAGCTCCTGCCTTAGTGCACCAGAGGCCATGGCAGTGCTGGGAGCTGGAGTCCCTGGTTTTGAAGCTTTTTCAGGGAACTGTAGGCTTTGGGAAGTTTTGAAGAGTGCAGAGAGGTAAAAGATTTGGGGGATCAGCCCCATGGCTCTGCTGGCTGTGGCAGGGTCAGCCCCACTGACTCTGCTGGCTGCGGCGAGAACAGATCAAAGATGTCTGTGGAAGCTGGTCCCTGGGGACCCTGCTGGCAGTGGCCAGCCTGTGGTGCGACGCTCCCCTCTGAGAGCAGGGGTAAAGACAAGGCCTGTGGGACCACAGTTATGCTTTACGGTCAACGTCAGCCACTTCTGAGCTCAGATTTCAGAGTGACAAGGGAAACAGGTCCTGGAGTAAAGTGCAGGTGATATGGACACCCCTGATTCCTTGTTTTCATGCAGGAAGAGCGAGGGCCTGAGCGGCCGGGTGCTGAGGAAGCTCCCTTTCCTGGCTCACGCGCTGTACATCCAGGTAGGTCTCCTAGCCTCCACTTTGCACCAGTCTCAGCCTCACAGGATCCCTCCAGCAGCACCAGTGTCTCCCGACTACCCAGGGGCAAGGGGGCTGCCTCATCCTGAGCCTTTGGGGGGAGGTGGCCCTGCACAGAGGCAGGCTCACACGTAGCCCTGTGCTTGCACACAGGCATGCTGGCCCTGGAGCACATTTGCGTTCCTACGTGGGCACAAGCGAGTGATGGCCTATCCAGCCCAGGTGGCTGCAGAGCCCACGTCTGCACTGGGTGGGCTGGTTGTGCCAGGTGGCTGCACCAGAGTGTGGGCCACCCAGCAATACCCTGTCCTTCCAGGCACCCACCGTCACTATTGAAGGGTTCCTGCAGGCGCTATCCCTGGCGGTGGACAAGCAGTTCGAGGAGAAGAAGAAGCTCTCAGCATGCGTGTGACCCCAGGCATCTCCTACCAAGGCTATCAGCAGAGCCTGGGAGGGCCCTGTCCATCTCAGCTGCCTCCTGAAACCCTCTTAACACCACAGCTCTCATGCTGATGTGCAGGTGGCCGAGCCTCACCTGTGGAAGGGCCGGGCTTGTGTTACTTCGGAATGTGTGTTAGAAGGCAGACACCTATCATCGTTGCTGTTCTTAAAACGTTTGCCTCTTTGTAAAGAACTGTGTGAATGTGTTTCCATCCTGCCTTGAGCCAATTAGGGCTGTTGAAGGGATGCCAGCATGGCTATTGCAGATGCAGAAGGCCAGCTCTGACACTGAGCCAGCGGGAGTCCTCAGTGCAGGGAGGGGCAGCTGTTTTCTGACCTGAGGCTCCTTTGCAGAGCCGGAGTCTATTCAGTGAGTGAAGAAAGCCTGTTCCAGGGAATTACAGGCCAGCAGTCCTTTGCTGTGGCCATACTCGGCCCTGTTGGTGAGCATAGTGCAGACCTTCCTTCTGGCCGCACAGCGACAAGAATGGATTCCACCACCTGAACCTCAAATGAGGACTTGGCTCACCATGGTGAGGGAGGTGGGTCAATGGCCGGTCAGGCCCATGGACGTTAGGTCTTGCTCTTGTTTCACGCCAGAGCGTTTTGTGAGTGCTCTGTACTGAAGTCCACTTCTTAAGGATGTGTACCTTTTGCCATACAATGTTTTAAATATTAAATTGTTTTCAGCAGTTTTTTTTTTGACTTCTGAGTCTCTCAAACACCTGGAATTTTACTAGAGCTTGCTCAAGTGTGCGTTCAGCATCCCCCACCTTTGTGGGGGCACTCACCTGGCCAGCAGGAGGTGCACCTGCCCTGGGACCTCACTGCAGGCAGAGGGGCAGGAGGGACAGGGTTGCAAACAGCCCTGAGGCTTGACACCTTCATTCCGGTTGCTGCCGTCCACTGGGCCTCTACTGCAGGTGCAGATGTACCACCACCCCCCTGCCCTGGAAGGCTGAGCCCAGCCTGTGGTCCCCACCTAACACCTGCGAGAGGAGAGGTCTTACACCGCAAGCAGAGACCTGCCTCACTTCCACCTCAGGAGGCAACTGGGGTCCATAGGGTAAGGAGGCCCTGTGCATTCAGGTTGATTCAGCATTTTAAGGCAGCTGGAGCAGGGAAGGTGGACCCGTCGCACATCAGAAGGTATGTGTCAACACTGACACTGGGACCCCCTTGGGAGACGCAACAGAGGATCCTGCATTGTGGGATGAGTCGCGAGAACCCAGGTCTCTCCAGGACATGGTCACCCTATGCTGGGGTATCCTCAGGAGTCCTCTGTGCCTCTGAGCATGAGCTATTCTGTTTGCTATCCACGTGTGGTTCTGCACTGTGGTTCTGGAGCTCTCCCGGGGCCACTGCTATGTGGTCTCAAGGCCCTGGGGGGCCCCAAGGCTTTCCTGGCGTGGGTGCCATGCCAAACACCCCAAGTCCTGGGACCCTGCTGTGGATAGGCTCACTCGCTTCCTGGTGTTTGGGGAAGAGTTCGTGTGTCTGTGTCTATGGGAGCCACTGGTCTGGCTTTGTGAAGTTTCATTGGGCATCCAGGCCAGGCCATCCTCTTGAATTAGTTGGGCAGTAGTTATTTCTTTTCTTTCTTTCTTTTTTTCTTTTTTTTTTAAAGTACCGGGGGCACTTTATCTCTGAGCCATATCCCCAGCCCTTTTAGTGTTTTATTTTCAGACAAGGCCTAAGTTGCTGAGGCTGGCCTTGAACCTGCGATCCTCCTGCTTCAACCTCCTGAACCTCTGGGATCATGGGCATGGACTGCTGGGCCCAGTGGGAACTCAAGTGTGTGGGGTTGTACACTTCTTCCTTTGGTGCTTAATGGACTTGAGCAGCAGTCTGCACCTGGAGCTTCCCTATGGAAGTTCAGTCGTCTGTGCTGAAGCTCGGTTCAGAGCATTGTGTTGACCTGCATAGGTGTCTGCAGCTGTCAAAAGTGCCCTGAGGCGAGCTGTGTTCAGCCCCGCTTGCTGATCACCTGCTCTGGAGCTGCGTGCGGCTGCGTTCCCCATGCTGGGCTGCTTTCTTCTTTTTTTGCAGAACAGCCTACCACAGGTTTGCCCATGTTGATCTTTGGTCCTGCAATTTCCTCTTGTCTGAGCTTTTCCTTCCCTATGCTTACCTGGAGTCTCTTGTGTTCTTTTTTTCCGCTTCTCAAAGTGGAAGCCCGGATTGATGTGAGAGCACTCAGAGTAACACAATGATCTTCCTGCTTCCTGGGTGCAGATGTGTGCCCAGCCTCCTTTTACTGCGTTCAGACATGTCCCCAGCCTACCTTTAGCGTGTTCTGATGTGTACCCAGCCTCCCTTTAGTGCGTTCAGACGTGTCCCCAGCCTACCTTTAGCGTGTTCTGATGTGTACCCAGCATCCTTTTAGCATATTCAGACGTGTCCCCAGCCTCCCTTTACTGCATTCAGACGTGTCCCCAGCCTCCCTTTACTGCATTCAGAAGTGTCCCCAGCCTCCCTTTACTGCATTCAGGCGTGTCCCCAGCCTCCCTTTAGCACGCTCAGATGTGTACCCAAGCCTCCCATTAGCGCGTTCAGACGTGTTCCCAGCCTCACTTTAGTGCATTCAGAAGTGTCCCCAGCCTCCCTTTAGAGCATTCAGAAGTGTCCCCAGCCTCCCTTTAGTGTGTTCAGACATTACCCCAGCCTTCCTTAGTGTGTTCAGACGTGTCCCCAGTCTCCCTTTAGTGCATTCAGAAGTGTCCTCAGCCTCCCTTTAGTGCGTTCAGACGTGTCCCCAGCCTCCCCTTGAAAAAAGGTAGAGACTCCCCTTGATATAAAACAAATATATCTGGTTAAGTTTGACCAAACTAAAATGGCTACAAATAAAATCTTTGAGTTGTGCTGACTGTGGTAAATAGACAGAAATACCCAAGATAAAATAATGTGGTCATGAGCCAAGATCATCCTGAACATTAATATGAGCCATCCCTCCGGAGGCTCCCACAAGCTGCTGATTTCAGATATGGATAGTTTGATTCCCCACCCAGCCCGCTCTGCTAACCCCCTAGGTGCAGCTTGAAAGAGATAAACTGAAGCTTGCTGCTTGCATTTCTTGGGAAAAGACCCTTTTGTAAACTGCCAAAATTTTTATGGTTTCTCCTTTTAAAAAGTCCCGCTTGAGTTACTCAAGGCTGCTGCTCTCCCAACTTTGCTTTGGAGCAGTAGCCCTGGTGCACCAGCCTGTTTCTACTCTCATCGGTTTCTTCTCTTTCTCCAAAATAGACCTTTTTTTTTCTTTCTACTCTGGTCTCTGGTGGTCTCACTATGTGTCGATAATCGGACCCCACAACATTTGGGGGGCTCATCTGGAATTGACCATGTGATGACCCCAGATCCTAACCAACTTCCATCGCAGCTGCTTAGACTTGAAGTGTTGGCTGTATCATTAAACCTTATCTCTGGTGCCGCTTGATCCCCAGCAAACATCTCTGCAAGCCTCTGGAGGTAAGTTTTGGTCTGTCGTGTACACTTACGTGGACTCGTGAGAAGCTAGACGCAGCATGACTCTCCAAGTTAGAGGAGCTGGAGGACGCTCCATGCTCCCTCTGGTCCCAGTCAGAGTGGCTGAGTGGGAATTTGGTTCCTTTGTAGCTCTGTTTGGAGTGACTGGATAGAGTTTGGATACCTCTGTTTGGAATGGCTGAACAGAGGAGTGGCTGGAAAGAGGTGGAATACCTACATTTGGAGTGGCCAGACGGAGGTCATGTTTTCACTTCTTTTGCTGTGTGGCCATTCTCTATTGTTGTGCTTTTGTTTTGTGTGTACTTTCATTTTGTGTTCTGTGTTCTCTTATACTTTTTTCTGTTCTCCTTATCTTGAAATAGGACAATCTTCATCTAAATCTAACACATCTAACACCCCCGGACCTAATTGAGCTTCATTTTTCAGATTTTAAGAAAAAGGCAGTCCAATCCAGAGATAAAACCTACCCCAGCAAACTGAACACTCTTTGTTCACTGGAATGGTTCGCTTTTGATGTGGGCTGGCCCTCCAAAGGCTCCTTTAACCAGTCTCTCATTTGTTCAGTTCAGGCTAAGGTCTTTGATTCACCAGGCCACCTTGACCACATTCCTTATATTGTGGCCTGGCGCTTCCTGGTTGAAGAATCCCCGGCCTGGCTCAAAAAGCTTCTCTCCCCCACAGTGGACACCATCTTGACACTCCTGCCCCATGATTTGCAGTCCTGCAAACCTTCAAAAGACAAACCCAAAGCCACCATCCTCCATCAACCTGGGGAAGATACTCTGCCACCCTATGCACGCAACTCACAGTTAAATCCTCAGCTGCCATCTCCTTCACTGATGAAAGAAGAAGACCTTCCCTTGCCTCCTCCTCCTTCAGATATTCCTTTGCCACCCACCTGCCCAACCTCATCTCCCTTCCACCAACCCCTTCTGGAGTCCTCATACCCACAGTATGAGAAGTATGCCTCTTGCCACAAATCTGACACTCCCCTGTCTGCTCCTATTCTGCCCCTGAAGGAACAAGCAGGACCCCCTGGGTCCGACAGGGGACACCTGCCCATGTTTATGGTTTACACCCCATTTTCCACTAGTGATCTTTACAACTGGGAAAAAACAGAACTTACCCAGCCCCAGTCTATACATTTACAGGGATTCCCCCAGGATCTCCAAAAGCCTGAGCAAAATGATAAAAGGAGTTAAAGATTACTTTGCTTCTGGATCTTCACCAAAAGCAAGATTACTAAGAGTTAAAATTCTGACAGAGTACAAAAGGTTTCAGCTATGTTTCAATTAAAGTACTGCAAATTAAGAGGGGTAATTGAAAAAATGCAGACATTGTTGTTATAAGGATTGTGTCAGAATGCAGATTTAAGAAAGGGTCAGCAAGTAGGAAAGAGATATAAAAGGTTATAGGTATGGAAATATACTTTGGTATGGAAATTAGAATAAAAAATGTTTCTGGAGGAAGAAGTATATAGAGTGTCTAAGTAAGTTGCAGAAGGCTTGTGAACAGTAAATCTCAGAAGTTTGTTTGTAAATGGAAGTTTATGAAGGTTTATTGTATCTGACAGAAGAGTCACACTGCCACTTGAAAGCCTGATTATATTTGTTTGCTTTGATCCGCTTCAAAAAAAAGCACTTAATATTTGTCAAGAGTTCTACCTCGCCTAAGCTAAGACTCAGCCTCATCTTATGGCTCCAAAGTAAAATTAAGCTTATTTACTCTTGCTAATTCCTTGTTATATTTTCCTTGTAAAACTTTAAAACTGTTGCCTGTTGGTGTTTTGCAGAAGTACTACTTCTAACAGAAAAACCTATAGGACACATAAGATATATTAACTTCAAGCACTGTTATTGAACAAAAGGAATTATAATTTGTTGCCTGTTTCAAAATCTTTTAAATGATTACATCATAACATCAAATGAACAACTATTTTTAGGTTATTACAATATAGCTGACACTCTAATGTATGTAAATAGAATTACATTTAAGAACTAGATATTTATCTGAACCTTATTTAAGTGTTATGTAAGTTTATAAAATAAAATTTTATGTAGGGTTACAAACAAGGTAATCATCAAACTCCCTTTTACACATTGTATTTCAACCTGGGTTATATCACTTTGCTTTAACTACCTAAGTATTTCATTGTTATACATCAGATAATAAGTCTATATCATCAACACTTTCCTAAATTTAAAAAATTTAAAGCTATTGCTAAACCTGTGCAAACCTGTGGTTATTGTTACAATATACTATGGATTCTAAATTTTTTTCCAAAGGTTAAATTTTGTTAATATAAGGACATCTGTGTAATTAATACTGGCTTTGTTGTGTATTAGATTTATTAATGTCTTCTAAGTACATAAATCTTTTAAGGTGTAAAACTTAGGACAGCGTTTTACCAAGCTAGTGTTTCCAAACTAAAGTTGCCTGTAACAATGATGTTCAGGTTTATATGGAAACAACAAATTTAATTAGGGATTTATTTATGTCATTTAATATTTTGTAATTGGATTGGGATAACCTGACTCTTTACACTGGGATAAAAATTTAACTGTATTTTTGAAAAATAATAAGGAGCCTTCTTAGCTTTTATTTGTTTTATGTTTGAGTTATAAGACTGTGTGTTAACTAATACTTATATAGACTCAGGAAAACTCAAGGAGGCATTGAGAAAACACATCATCATGGAATTACAAAACTGTAACACAGCACTCCTACTTTAGGACTGGTGAAACCGGCCTGCTGGATGTTTAACACCAACGCCAGGATACCAAAGTTAAGAAAGTTAAAGTGTTAAGGAAAAGTCAATATTTTGGCCCTTGCTGTATTTGGTCAGCCAAAACTCAGGGGACAATGGGACTTCTCTAGCCAAATGGTACACAGTCTGCAAAGAGGAGGGTCATTGGAAAGGGAAATGTCCATAATGCTTCCAAGGGAAGCCACATATGGTCAGCAAGGCCCTGACCCATCCTGGTAGATGGCACCACTGATAGAAGAAGGCTAAAGGAGCCAAGTGGCTCTCACATGTCCTTGACACTGGCCTCCTGAGGTATCTGAGCTGACCTAAAAATAGATAAGAAAGTCAGTTTTTACTAACTTGGTCTTAAAACACCTAGCAGGAGAGTTATAACCAAAGCACAGTCATACATAGGCATTTAAAAGGAAAGACACTGAACTCAAAATGTATACTCAATGTAATTTCTCCCACAGGTAAATAAAACTGGGATATTATAAAGAAAGGGTTACAGAAGACACTACCAGAGTCACAAGTTTGTTCTAAGTCATTTTGAGATCCACAAATTTCCCTAACCTCATGTGTGGGTAAACTCAATCTGTTCTTCACTAGTATAATTATTTAGTTCTAATATTTAAGCTACCTTACAGAAATCAGATGGCATTCCCCAACTCAAGGGGACACCTATGCCATTATAAAAATTAAATGTGTTCCTAGCAACTCTACTAAGATTTCTAAAGCCATAAATGGCCTCCACTCACCAGTAAATGACATGTCAGACCTCACCCTTAGCTCTAGTAAGTTACTATCTTCATGGTCTTCAAAGGCTGGCTGATAACACATTGTTTTGTATTGTTTATTTGCATAAAATAATGTTTATTTTATTCTAGCCTGATCCCTTCCCTGTGTACACCATGTCCAGCCACCAGGGACCTATGGACTGCCCTGATGAATGAGAAACCTAGAGTCCATTAAGCGCCAGGTAGTCATGGAAATACGACCTTCCATGCAGCTGCCTCCCAGCTTCTACCAAGGCCCCCCAGATAAACTCTCTGGAGAGTTTCCCTGACTGCCACAGCCAAAGCCCCACTGTCAGCATGGAAGAAGCCAGATCGGTCATTGCCCTTTTCCCCCAAAGGCGGTCAGGGGCCTCTTCAGAGGGGATGTTGAGGCAGGAGATAGATTATCTGTAGGCAGTTAGAAAATGGGGACCTCGGAAAATGGGCTCCCACTGCTGCCAGTCTGTTTGGATACAATCATGCCCATCTGACCTCCCCACACTCCTTTATCCTCTGATAGAAAGCCTCCCATGGGAGCTTAAAAAAAAAAGAGAGAAACAGAGCCAGGAAGGTTTTGGGAAATTGATTTTACAAAGATTAAGCCAGGTCAATATAGGTATAAATATTCATGTTTGTGGATGTTTTCTGGATGGGTGGAGACATTTCCAGATAAGACAGAAGCTGCTAGAATGGTGATTGCCAGAAGTCAGCCCCAGCAACTCTTAGGGTCCCTGAAGGATGAATGGAGTGGGCGAGAGGAACAACTTGAACTTCAAGAGCAAGTTGCAAGCAGATATAGGAAGCTGTTTGAGCAAAATGCTGTCCTTTATTGTGATGTATTTTTATACAGGTAGCAAAACAATACTTTCACTAACTGTTTTGTTACATTTTGACTTCTTTTTAAATTTCCCAACATTAGCCATCAATACAGCATACATCCTTGACACATTAACCATGATGACCACATACTGACCACCTGTCTTTGTTTAGACCTGAGGTGACAGACATTGTCTTTAAAGCTATTCTAAAATCAAACTTAGATCTAACCTGTTCTGTAAATAATCATGCCAAATACTTCTAAGTATTAATTCTGTTATCTTACTTAATGTATAATATTCTTATCTAAAACCACATCCTATAAGATCTAAGGGAAATAGAAACTTAAGATTTTCTAGACAGGGCTAGACTGTATACTATATAAGTTCTAACAGCTGCATATTTGAGACATGATCTATCTGGATAAAAAGGTCAATTCCCCATGAGTAAAATTAACTATATGTATAAGCATTTTAGTAAAGACATACTTGACTACAGCTACTCCATCTTAAAGGAAATTACTTACTCTAAAGGTTAAATTAATATACTACTAAACCAACTTGTTATTGAATTATAATACTTAGTCCTTGGTCTATTAATCAATCTTACAGTAATATTATTGTATACTTCTCTTGTAACCTAAAAGGTAGAAACTTATTCTGATAAAAAACAATGTAATTAAAGGGTAGAAAAACATTCTTATTCCTCATTCCAGATACAAT